>CM076396.1:16220024-16432524 GCA_038363315.1 Mugilogobius chulae | reverse complement strand
TCCTGTAAAAAAGCATGTTATGTCGTCACGTGAACTGGGGCCATTCTCCGCGGTGACCTCAATCAGCACAAAGCAATTAAAACGTGGCCGCTCCGATGCGCTTTTAAAGATTTGATTTTTTTTTTTTTTTTCAGCGAGAGAAAATGGACAGCTCTTTGTGAAGAAGACATAATCGCTCAGGTCCCATCGGCCGACGCTTCTGCTGCGATCGATTCACGGTCAATGTCCAATTCATCAGCTTGTGTCCGACGCAGAGCTCACTTTACACACTTCTCTGTAAAGACTGAGAGATTATTGAAGACCTCCCAAAAGCACAAAAGTCAAATGTGTGCTCTGAAGAAGCTGGAGGAGAATATTAGGAATTGTTTTGTGATAATCATAATCATTAACTGGACTGGTGGTAGATGTAGTTTCCTATTTGCTGGTCTTAATCTAGGCTTATGTTGTCAAAATAAAATCACAAAGGTAAAATACATATTGTGTTTGGGCGTCGTGAATGTGTACGGTTGTTATTTCGTTGCCTGGTCTTTCGAATTTCAGTGGGCGTGATTGACAGATGAAATAGCCAATCAAGGACTCGCATTGAGTCTCATAAAAACAAACATGGCTGCTTATGAGGAAAATATAATGGAAAAAAAGATTACAAAGTAGGTTTGTCAGAAAATTGATACTAATTAGGAGTGCAACAATTCACCTACATATTCGAAGTATCGATACATAGCCCTTACGATCCACTGCATCGATCGGCAATCTACTAGTTGGCCTTAATCCAGGCCACACATCTTGAATCGCTTCGAATCTAAGTGCAAAGAATCGGTTTTATCTAGATATATTGCGAAACATAAACCATGCAGACAAACGACATTCTTAGTAGTTTATTTTTACATAAATGTTTCATTAAATGTGCTTTTAATACACTGGTTTTCTGCGCTGCATCATCATCAAGTGCCTGCAGCACTTGTTTCACACGGAATCTACTCCCGGACGGCACCAACGGCACCGCGCAGAGAACCGACACCACAAAATAAGCAAAGTCTCCCACGAGGGACAAAGCCGCGAAGTCGAAACCAAATCGGCCCACAGAGCTAACCAGTCTGTCACATTTGGGACATATACTTGAGACGCGACGTCAACGTGCTTTGGGTCTAAACACCAGCAGGTCTATTTTGCCCTTTGTCTTAGCCTTGGTCTTAAGTATTCCTCTGTTGGCCACTAGTGGCTCTCTCCAGTCAGTCAGTGTAGAAGGTGCAGCTTCAGCCAGATTCAGGTTCAGTGAACCTCAGATGTGTCACGTCTGTGAAAAGTGGGCAGCTGCATTAAGATCACAGGCAAAAGTGAACTGTAGCAGCAGCTTCAGTTTGGAAAAAAAGTGTAATAATAGAAATCTATTTGGTGAAAGTCTATTCATATGACAGACTTTAAAAAATTTGTCTAAAAATGTGTCTTTTCTTTTACATAAAGCCTGTTGACTTAATAAAAAAGATCACTTGTCACAGGCGTGACACATCTCAGGTTCACTGAATGAAAATGCACCCCCACATCTGGCTGAAGCCACACCTTCTACACTGACAGTGTATAGCGCCTGGAGAGAGCCACTAGTAGTCAACAGAGGAATAAATAAGACCAAGGCTAAGGCAAAGGGCAAAATAGACCTGCAAGCCTGCAGATGTTTGTGGATTTAATATCGAATCTAATGGTAGAAGAGACAGTAAGTTCTCAGACCCCCATGTCAAAACACTTCTGCATCTGTGTGAAAATGATCTAATAAGATGAAATGTGGCTCACTTATTTAATTATGATACTAAACTTGTGTATTATGGGGAAAAGTTGCAGTTTTTTTTTTAATTTGCAATTAAGAATAATTGTTATTAAGCAGAATATCTTTATTACTCTTATAAAATGTTTTACAAAACTTAAACAAAAGTTAATAGATTCAATCGAAATATTGTTTTAAACAGCTGTATCGTTCCAAATCGTTTCATTCTCATAAACCCCAAAATTGTCTTGTCTTTTTTTGCAAAAGTAACGAACGAAGCAAAAACTTTTAATGTGAGTTGAGTGAAGTTGTAAATGAGAGACGATCAATGAGCTGCTTTGTTTCATGTGTGTCAAATAAATAAACAAATTTGATTGGACGATGCAATGTGGAGTTAATCTGAGAAAAGTCAATGTCTGATTTTGAGAGCCTTGGATTTAAAATGACTAATGTTGGCAACTGCAAGTATCGATTTACCAAAGCAGACGGTCAAAAAACAAATATTGTGGTTGGTAAAAACAATACCCAGGCTAAAGTTTCAAATATTCACTGGATTGTATCTTAAATGAAAAAACTCTAAAGGGTTAACACCAATTATTTTCTTTAATTATTTCTTTTATACCACAGCCTCAAATACTGTTACAACCACTCTATTTATTTAGCTATTTGCATTTTATCGTTTTGTCTAAGTGATTTCCCCGGTGGCTTAATAAAGTGTAAAACAATTGCAGATTAAACTAATATTCTTTAAATTAGACTGGAGTTTAGGAAAGGTTTGCCGTTGTGCCAAAACGCAATGTATCACAAAGCTGTTAACAATGCAATCAGCGCATTTGGCCCCCGAGCGACACTTTTATCAACAACTAATTTCTCAAATGAGTTTTTAGTGCAGCGGTGCAAAACTTACGACGCTAACATAAGGACAAATCACTGGACGCACCAAAAGACTAATACGTAAATGTACTGGAGTGACCTGAGAATTTGTGAGCGAGGCTGAAGTGTTTTTTATTCTGAGCACTATCGTTAATGGAACATGGAAGTGATGGAACGCGGCCAAGTTTCCAAAAAGCTCAGGGAAGACTGTATTTCTTAAAGAGATAAGTCAGTGTATTCTTGGACATTAGCACATTTAGTCTGCTTCATAGATTGTACTTTAAATGCACTTTAGAACTAGGGCTTTGGCGATATTAACAAAAATGATTAATTTGATATTTTGTATGTGTATCTCGATCAGGACTGGGCAATGTTGAAAAAAATCATAATCATAACAGATTAACATAACAGGCCCACTGTGTAACTTTTTGACGGAAATTAAAATAACATAAAAACACACTTCTCTAGTTTACATTTGTTTGTGGCGCTAAATAAAAAAATGAAATGTGTGACTTTACTTTGAGGAGGCCTGTGCGACCACAAAAAAAGTATTTTTTGGTCAAGAGGAGGAACTCTTCCTGTATCTTCTTCCTGCAGCTTAAAAATGAAAAAGCATTTATCAACGTTCTAAAGAATGATTTTTAATAATGCTGCGTTCAGATCGGACAGCGTTGGCAATGTAACGCTGTGTTTTGAGGCGTCCAGCAAATTTGCAGCACATATTTGTTCAGGCGTCCGCTGACGCCGCATCTTGCAAAGTAGACGCTCCAGCCTGCAGGGAACCCTTTGGCCGCTAGGGCTGGGTATTCCCAAAAGCCTTCCGATACAATACGTATCCCGATACAAGGTCATGATGCGATGCATATTATATACAGTATGTATTCCTCAATATGTAACTAGCAAGATTCTTTTTGGAAAATTTAAATTTTATTCAGTAACAGCAGCCTTGTAATAAACAAAATTTGACTTACTGACCAAATAAGGAAAAATTTTGAAAAAAAATATATATATATATAGATAAGTTGTGTATCTTACCAGTAAAACAGTTTTAAGTGTGTTTTGAGTATAACCCTCCCTTAAATCAATGTTCAGAATGTAACTTTGAATATGTAGAATAACAAAATGCAGAGGAATCTTGTCACGATATATCCCAATATCGATACATCAAGTACAGCCCTACTGGCCGCCTCATCAGGCATCGACGCCCGAGTTGGACACTGCTGAACTTCATCGCCTGAACACTCACGTCTACCAATCAGACACTACTCTCCTGTGATGTAGTGATGCTCTCCTCACATCAAGAGCAAAGAAAAAATGTTTACTTAAGTCTTTTATTAACTTTTTTTTTTAATCAAAAGGTTGCTTGTTTGGGCTTTTTTTAAAGGCTTAGTCGCTTGTTGCACTGCCTGGAGGAAGCGAAAGTCGTGCTATTGGGTAAGTTAGCTATATTTTATAGATGCGGCAAATGTCGGACATTTAGGGCGTCTGTTGAGGTGTCAGTTTCGAAAATATTCTGTGTCAAAATTGTTTCAGCCTGCAGAACTGGATGCTCCTTGTAACTAAAAGGAAACAAGATCCTATGCACATTTTTATCCAATGAACTTTTAGTCTTGTTAGAATGTTTCTACCTTTTAAAAACATCCCTGGGTTTCTGTTTTTTTAATTCATAGATTTGTTATGGTTATTAGACCGTCTACATCTGCAAATCTCAAAATCAATGTCATATGTGGTATTTTACTGTTTGCACTTTTAGCCTCCAACCAGAGAAACTTTGGGTTTTCAAATATGGCTAAACAACAGCTGTAGCTTCAAAATTAGAAAATCTAAGGCTGAAAATAGCCAAAGTGTGAACAATTCCTTTCTCGGTTACTGCTTAATGACAAATCCAAGTGTTTTGGATGAAGAAATAACATTATATAAAACAGACATGTAGTAGGCCTAATAATATCTCCATTAAAAAAACTCTTCGTATGCTTGTCTTATTATTCAAGGACTGTCTTCAATAATTCTCTCCAACAGCTTCTCTGATCTCACAGTCGATGTCAAAGATTGATCTCGAGTCCACAAAACAAGCCTCTTTTTCAGGAGTGTTGCTTCTAAGCCAGTTCAACCGTAAATGTAAACGCAATCAATGTGACCTCGAGTGAAACCGAAGGAGAAAAGGCAACAGCCATCAGCCATTCTTCACAGTCAGGAACAATAATCCATGGTTATTATGACGTCGCGCGGACATAAATCTACAGCAGCAGCACCCAGGTGGAAATACAACAGCTTTGACGCGATAAGGTTGTTTAGTATTCGTCTTAACTTCAAGTATTACAAGTATTTTTGTCTTTCAAACCAGACTATGTGCACATCTAAAAAATTATTTTTATGAGTAAAAAATATCGACCTAATGTCAATACTATAACAGTTAACACCTGATACATGTCTTCGTCTTCTATTATTTTTTCTTCTGTTATTAACACAAGCACGTATATTATTTATAAAGTCTTAAAAATGTGCTTCAACTTTAAGCCCTAAAAAACAAATTTTGTCAAATTTAAAACATTTCTAATAACTGTAAATTTCCATTCTCAATCTAAAACACTTTTCTAGGATTGGAGTCAAATTAAGACAAGTCCTCATTGTTCGAGACCAGGTCACTAAACTAAAATTTGAAGATAAAATGTGTTTTCATCCCTTGCTTGCATAATTAACTATAAAATATAATTATCAAATGTCATCTTTGTTACCCTGCCTCTGTCAGATAGATAGTAACTGCAAGAGCTGGGCAATATCATACTGTATATCATACCACAATGTATCTACTGCAATATACATCTGTGAAAAAGATGGAATGTAAAATGTGTAAGCAGCAAACAACTTTGAACCGTGCATTCATCTGTTTTAACTCATTACGTTTTTGAAAGACTTACCTCTTGCCACTCCAACACTCCGGTCCAGGCCACCACTTTGTTGGGACCTTGGGAAAGTCCAATGGGGTTTGCACCTCCCTGAGCTCCAGAAACTCCAGGCTGGGGACGGAACAACACATTGGTTGTTATAAAGGGATTATTTGTTTATTAACACGGGAGATGCGCATACAAACGGATGTCAGAAAGAGCTGGAGCTGATTGACACAAGCTGTAGCAACAACACTAGCCAGCATGGTTGTCAGCTAACTACAAGAGTTTATCACTGTGCAAACTAATGTTAAGCTGCTAAATCAAAATTTGGGAATGAATTTTGACCCTACAACCATCACACATTACATTCAGGTGAGTGAAAAAAACATTGTCTTATTATTCAGGAGTCAGACGTCCTTCTGCTAGCGCCCATCCTGTTTTGTTGTTTTAATCAAAGAGTTTCCCCAGCGTATCTTTCTGCAGTCGACATGCGTAGTAGAGAGGAAAGTGATGTGACTGATCATTCCTCATAGCAGTGATTCTAAACCTGCAGACTGGGACTCTCATGGAGGTCCCAAAAAGTTTTCTGGAGGATCCTAAACAGTGATAACTTAAACAAGGTGTGACAATTTCAAACACAGATGTAGATTCCCCTTTGCTGACCAAAAGATGAATTGATGTAGACTTCTTTCTTCAAATGCATAAAAAAAGACTTCCGGTACTTTGTCATTGTGCGTGTGGCCTACATTTTGTATTTGGGGTCACAACTCATCCAACTCATCCACTGATAAATAGATCAAATGAATGTGCTTACAGACAAATGTTATAAAGATGAAGTTCTTGTCTTCCCTCTGAAAATACGGCAAAATATCTAAATCCTCATAAATAAAAAAACAGGCTACATGTCCTCACCATGTTGGGCTGTCCCGTGGCGGTGGCGCCCTGGTTCGGAGCCTGCTGTTGCTGCTGTGGGGGCGGAGCTTGCTGCTGATTGGCCACAGACTGTCCGGGATCTGCTGGATCTGCTGTGCTGATTCGGAGGCACCTGAGACTGCGACATCATGGAGGAGGGGCCTGTGGTTACCGTGGAGATACTGGGCTGGTTTAGCTTCACGCTGGCGATGCTGGGCTGGTTCCCAAACGAGCCCTGGTTCATGCCCTGGACTGGGACCGCAAACATCACAAGTATTAACGTGTTTGACTCTATGACGTCAGAAAGAGCAGTGGTTTTGTGTGACACTTACAGCCTCGTTTGGTCTGGCTGGTCGCCGCTTCCACCACCATCTGTGCAGCAATGAGAGCACTCTGAAAGCAGGGTTCATTCTCTAAACATTGTTTTCCACACAAATGTAAAAAAAAAAAAAAGTCTTCAAAAACTGTCCTTTTAATGGCTTCTATCACTGGGATCTCTCACACGACTGCTGTGTGTTAAAAATGCTAAACACCCCATTCTAATGCTGCGTTCCAGGCAACTGGGAGGTCGGATATTTCCCAACTGAACATCACCAGCTCCCAGTTCAAAGTGTTTCAGCTGAATCAACTCTTATGTAAAGATTGTGGCTAAAGTTAACCTTTAGGCTAAGCAAAATTATTGTTAAAGTTGGGTTAACTGACTTTTTTAGTTGTAAATGATCACACTTTCTGTTTGCTACTAAAAAGTCAATGATAAATGTAACACACTGTGAAAAAATGAGATCTCTGAGTACTGTCTGAAGTGAACAATAAAGAATTTTAGTTCCTATCAGGAGCCAAATGCTGCGCTCTGATTGGCTGAGCTTTGGGTGGTCCTCTCCAGTTTCATTTTGTTGTTTGCAAAAAGACATTTAGTGGCCATAATTGCAACCAATTAGAACACGTGTCGATATTAACTATGTGTAGAGGGAATTAGAAGAGGAAGTTGTCAGATTTAAAAACCTAAATAGTGCTTGCAGTGTGAAAATCAGCTACTCCACCTTTAAATAACCTGTAACCAATGTTCACCAATGTTTGTGGTGATTGTTGATCTTGTGTGTGAAGTGGGAGTTCCTCAACCAGCTCCCAGTTTGCTAGTGTGAGTAGTGTTCCTGCGTATTTTATCAAGTGGGAGGTGAGATATATCCCACTTCCATGGAACGCACCATTAATCACTGCTTTGTGGCTGTCACCATAAGGGATGGGCTGATACCCTAACCCTGCTGTGTCTGACCTGGCTGCTGTGGTTAACCAATTAACCAATTAATTGAGACTAATGGCTTAACCAAGTGGGACGTGTTTGACCGGTTAACTGACACAAATATTCAATTGCTCCAGCAGATGGCACTAACTGCCCCTGAACAGCTCTGGTTTTTTGTCAGAGATGGAAAAAACATCACTAAAACTACAAAAACACTGTTTATCTTATCATGACTAAGCAAACATGTGTGATGCTTCAGTCACACAGGAATAACTATTTCAGATCGTAAACAAGATTTTAAAATCACAGGTGAGCTAATTCAGTTGTGCTTCAACATCGTGACTTGAATATCGTTTGGAGGTGTCGAAAATGTATCTTTCACAAAACACAGGGCATTGCCATGTTTGAATTTCTACCTTAGGCTCTAAAATTGTCTTCCAAGTTTCCAAGAGAAGACTCTGAAGGACTCTTTGAATGACTACTACTACTACTTTTAGCAATCACAATAAATTGAACCTTAAAGTTGCAGAGTTACTGCACTTGCTGATATGAAACATTGACCATGGTGCATTTAGAGGTGAACACCAAAGATACATTTACTGTAGATTGTTGAGTTGATTAGCCTATCTCTTCTCAGCTGTCCTGTGTAACTGACCTCGAACAGACTAAATAAATTGTCATGTACCTGATAAGGATGATGCGCAGAGGTCTGAGGCGCTGCTCCCATGGGCTGCACCGAGGGAAGAGGCTGAGGAGGGAGAACGGGTTTGTGTCCTCCAGATCCACCCACTGACGACACTGAAGAAACACAAGAACATCTGCACTCAGTTCACTTTATATATGACAAAGAACACGTATAAGCTGCACTGTGTTAAATGTTACGGCTTTTCTACAAATGTGAATCAAAGACTTACTGCAAAATATCCTCATGTCTGTGGATAAGGCTTCATGCACATTTTTTGTCGCATTTCAAAAACAATATTTAGATGATTTTCTGTCAGTATAATATAAATGTGCTAAAACAGGTCTTCACATTTATCAAGTAATCAAATAAATCACATATGTGCAGCAATCCCCACTTATACATTAATATTCCTATTTTGTAAAGCACTTTTAATAACTATGTATGAATTTGATTAAAAATATAACCTAGCCTCGTCTTTTAGAAAGTTTACAACATCATTTATTTTATTTATTTACATATTTTTCTGTACATTTGCTTTAATTACAGCATTTTTACCCCTGTAAATCACATAGTCACACCAGTTCAAACTGAAAGGAAAGAAATATCACAGAAATAATGACAATGATTTCATTAAATAACTGTCACGATATTATCTAAAATTCATATAAGTAATAAGTACACTTTATTGTCCTAGAAATGTTCTCTGCATTTACCATCTCAATGTCTGGCATCTCTCAGGAGCATGATCGGCAGGAGCGTCGGCCATCTCAGATTACTGCTAGCTGTCAGGCTCGTAGTGGGGATATTACCTCTGCATGTTATTGGTTGATGGAAACGAGTGCACAAAACCACCAGAAAAAAAAACTACAAGAAAGCCGCCGTGCAATGACCCGCGCTTCTTCTGTGGCAAGCCACCGCTCAGCCCTCGCATACTGTCTCTATCTGTTTTTTCTGCATTGGGCTTTCGAAAGCAGCTGAAGCTTTTATTTGTCTGTTTTATAGTTTGTTTGTTTTTATCCTTTTTTTCTTTTTTGTTGCTGTATTTGATGTATCAGTACTCTGTGTTTTATCTGTGGAAACTGCCTTACAGAGTACTTCATTTTGTGTCTAATCATGTCACTTTTCTACTGATTAAATAAATCAATATATATTTTTGTTCTTCGTTATTAAGTAATTCTGATCATCAATTAACTAATTTACATTATGAGAACATAAAGGGCCTCTCCCCAATTTTTAACAATAAAATAACTAAAAAGGTGCACTGAGTAATTTCCTGGCCAAAAATAAACTTGAACAGCAGAATGTTTTTGTCATTTAGATGTCTTTGTTACACAAAATAAATCATACAAATGTGTGTTTTACTTGATCAGGGTTGCAGGGCACAAAATGGACAATTACAGAAACACAAGGAGGCGCCCGCTCATGTTTGTTTCTATATAAAGGCGTTTGCTTTAGCTATTTTTTTTTTCGCAACAAAATTATTTATCCTCATTCAGAATGTTCCAACGTACAATTTGAACCTTTTAAGTGCCAAAGTAGCAATTCTGCACCAAGCCATTTCAGCAGCTCTGTATTCAGTCTTCAAATTCTCTGTTTTTGTTTAGTGTCAGAAGCTTGAAAAGTACCAAACGCAACTCTGTACAAGCAATATTATTAAGTAACAGAGAAATATCCTCCTTAATTCTTCAGGTGAAAGTTTTACATTTTCAAGGAAGCATGAATCGGGTATAGCACCTTTAATGTGTCTTTATAATGACATGACTTCTGTGTAAATGTGACGTGTTGCAGACCTGGCAGTGAGATGCCTCTGACCAGCACCATGTGGAAGGCCTCCTGGCTGTAGTCCTGCAGAGGCTCCACAGCGCCCCCCACAGGAGACGCTCGGTCGAACAGAGCCCTGAGCGCCGGCAGCTTCCTGGGAGCCACCACTGAGAAATGGATTCCTTTCTGCAGAAACACAGTGGAGACAATAGTTTTACAGGATTCATACAGATATCAACTTCAAGTTTTCCAGGACTTTTCAATGACTTCTCCAAAACAATTCCCAACTTTTCCATGACCTCGTTTAACATGTTTTTTAATCAAGAACTGCTTTCATTAACTGAATAAGACCAAAACACAAAGATCTGATAGATTTTTACACATAAACAATGAAAATGTTTGATTCCAGATAACTTTGATTATAAAATATTTTCAAACTCTTTCAGGTTAATAAAGTAACTGCAGACATAATTTTTCGGAATCTTAACATTTTTTTATTCAATTTTATTCCGCCTTTTCAAAAACAAAATAAAAATTGCTTTAAAAGGTGTGGTAGCTGATTTTCACACAAGTTAAATCGTTCAACACAAGTGTAGTGATCCTGAACTGATAAAAGTGGATTATTCATGATCATAAGTTCATTTTGAAACTGTTGGTTGAAGGTTCACTCTAAGTTTAAGCCGTAACGTTGACCCCAGAGGACTCTAACCAGATGTTAACGTTGAGACCAGGCTACATCAATCACTGAAAAACAGACACTAACCAAACATACCTCCTTCCTTTGTCTATATCCCAAAACCCCCCAACTTGAAAAATGGAGATAATAAATAAGGATTTCTGTCCCGGCTGACTAATCAGTCAGTCCAACAGACACATGTGGAATGTGATGTTCACCAGGACAAAAAGCCTCTCTCCTCTACACTCTGGACTAAAAGACATGTTTGATTATGCTACGTTCTACTTTTCTAAACAATGTGAAAACAAGTGTAATGTGTAACATCACTGTAATGTGAAGATGTGAACATATTGTTTGAGAACTAATCATGCTTGACACATTACGTACTTTATTTTGGAAAATGCGGTTAGATTCAGTTAAGGACTTTTTGAAACACCTTTAAAGTTAACATTAACGGAATCTGTGAAAGTTGTTGTAATGTATGATATAGCAAGTTGATTTTGTAATACTAGAATTGACAGGATTGACCGGGCCCACAATGCCTCCAGTCCAGATCCAGATCCGTCTGGGTCCGGTAGTAAATGAGCACCTAGCTTATTACAACGGTCTTATTACAAGAAAAATAAAGATAAGTCACTGACACTGCCTCCAGATCATGCATGAGTATGTACGGACTCGTGAGACCACGAGTTCACAGGGACTCACACTCAACTTGGGGGTTTACACCATAGTATGCGATCTCTGGCACATGTCTATGTAAACAAAGAACACTTGCGCAGCGTTTTGGGTTTATTTCTCGTCACTTTATTTTCTGTTGGATTTTTCGCCGCACATTGGGTAAGTATGGGATCTTCATATACATCCTGTGTGTTCAATAGTCATGTATATGTCGAGCATTTTGACCTACTTGTTGTAGTAGCAGGAACGTAATGTTTTTACTTTGAAAACCCCCGGATTCACTTCACCACACACGCTTAGTTTCTTGTTTGTCGTGTCTTGTTTTCACGACTTCACCAAAAAGGGCTCCGGAGCGCTCCGGCAGTCCGGAAACAGTTCCTTGAAACAGAAATGATCCGGACGACCGGAGCAGAGCCGCGCGGCTCGCTGGACCGGACGGATTGCGGTGTGAGAGCCTCTCATTACTTTTCAAGAAACGGAAAGCCTCCGTACGCCGGACCGAAGTACATACTGGATCCAGTGTGAGCCCGGCGTTAGAGGCAGAGATATGAGCCATGCCCACTTCTCTCCAAACCTCTTTTGAGTGAAGCAAAGAGAGCACTTCTTTGTTCTTCTCTTCAGTTTTTAAGTTTCTCTTCAGTTTTAACTTCTTCTCAGTTTACGAGCTCTCATGCTCATCTCTGAAGCACTCTGCTAACAAAGGATTGGTTCTCTCTAGATTCAAAGCCCTACCAGCGAGACTGTGTCAGAACAAATTATCCACAATTTATTTTTGAACAGAACAAAATTATTTCAGAACTTTTCCAGGTTCGCCATAACTGTACAAACCCTGGTTTTATATAAGGCTGTATCTAGATTCTCCCAGAATGTCTTTTGCACAGATGAGACAAAACTCAAGCTCTTTAGAAGGGCATTAACAACTGTTTTGTCCACTTCTGTATGTCAAAAAACAAAAAACATACTCTCACAATTCACCCCTTAATCTAACTTTGTTCTAAGCCGTTTTCGCTCCATTGAAACCTCAAACCAAACAGTGGAGTACGTACATCTCTAATGATCTTGACGAGGCTGTCTGCAGTGTGTCCGGTGTAACTGACGCTCTCTACGGCCGGGAGCAGGTACGGAGGAGAGTTACACAGCAGCACGCACACTTTATGAGTCTGGCCTCTGGAAAATACACAGCACACATGCACAGAAAACTCATAAAAATGTAATTGTGTTCTTTATTCACCTTGTACAGTCAAAGAAAGGCGTAGAGTTACTTACATCTGCTCTCTCATCTTCTTGAAGTCGTCGAAGAGCTGTAGAGCCACAGAAAGTCCCTCTGCGATCAGACTACAGCTCTCTGCCCCTCCTCCCATGAACCTGACAATCACATTTACAAACATATACCGTATAAGAATTGTACAGAAAACACCACCTAAATACGAACTGATCCATGGAGAGAACAGTGCATATATTCTTATAAGGAACAGCTTTATCACTCACTCAACAACTGAACAACAGGAAAAGTGATCTTAAGGAGATATAAATGTGCCAACTATAGATACAAAGACATGAAGAATAAGAAAAATAAAATGATTCATCCTTTACCTATGCCTTTCTTCAATGGAAGCCACGCCCCCAAATACGATGCAATGCAGATTGTATAGACATGTTTCCAATTGCCTGGTTACCTCAGAAAGGTTCACTTTAGAGCAGTTAGGGTCGCCTATGTCAGTGTTTTTCAACCAGTGTGCCTTGAGATACTGTCAAGTGGGCCTTGAAAAAAACGTTACAGTATTCAATTTATGCAAATTTTTGGATTTATTTAAATATTTTCTCATTTTGAAAGGCTTTACACCAAGAATGAAAAGAAAAGTATCACCATTTCCTAATTAAAGAACAAGTTCACATGAAATAGACATTATTTTCAACATTTGTTTTTTTAAAGAAGTTTGATTTGACCATATTTGGGTATGAGGTGTGCCGTGAAAAAAAATTCAACCAAAAAAGTGTGCCGTGATGTTGGGAAATACTGGCCTGTTAATGATGTTAATGTTAATGATGGTGAGCAATTCTACTGCAGGTCCAGGCTCCCGAAGGTCTGTTACGTGAGCAGCTGACGTCACTCAAGCACAACACATGCTTTCTTAATAAATATAATCTAACTTGTAACTGAATTATACTTTTTCTCCATGACTGTGGCACAGTGAAACGAGGGTCGGGCTGGTGTAAACAAGAAACTACTTCCAGTTTATCGTCAGCTTTTTGGATGTATTCCGCTTTTCTGCAATGTATCGATGCCTCTACTGTGCATTTTAACTTCATTTTATTCATTGCTTTGAGGTTGGATTATGTTGGATGCAATATGCACAATTTTAAAGTTAACAGCTGATGCTAACGCACTAACTTGGCAAAAAAGTTTTCATTTCCAGAAATACAGCGGTTTGTCATAGGATCGAGTCAGCGTTTCAGGAATATTATTTCATACTTCTGTCTGCTCTTTTCTGTCAGGTTTTCACTTCAGCCTATGTTTTCTCATGTCCAATCAGAGTGCTTAAAAGGGGGACCAAAGTGAGTCATGGGAGGGCCTGTCCCCTTGAGAAAGTAGGACCCTCTGCGGCTCACTTCAGACCCATCAAACAGGACGTTACGGGTCGCTTCATGCAGTGGAAACAGCATAGCACAGTATCATACCACCCTGACCTGAGCCTATGGAAACGGCTTTTCTACTGTCTGGTTCTGAGCGATTCAGTTCAGTCAAGTCAGGTATTCCAGCTGAAGTCTATATTTTCTTCGGCAGAAGCGGGGCAGACGGCATGTGAGCAACTCATCATTTCTAAGACTTGAAACATAGTCAAAAACACTGTTGAATCTTATAACAGTGTGATAATTTTCTGACACATTTTAAATATGTTGTTCTTGCACTTTCCATCAACTCAGAATATTAAATGACATGTACAATGTATGTGAGAGAATGTGTTGGACGTTCCTCTTCAAACTGTTCACACTAAGAAATTTTGCTTATGAAACTCAACAGTGATCGTCCACTCCTTGGTTCAATGGTATCCCATTATAAATCCCCATAAGGATAAAAAAAAACAACAATAATAAAAGCTTGAAAAAGTTCTTGGGGTTAATCAGCTCTGTGGTGAGTCATGAACTTAAGATCTATATTTTTATCTGTTTTTGCAGTTTTATGAACTAATAAGACGCTTTGCTAAAAGGGTGAAAACAACCACATTATGGATCTGACCAAAACCTTATAGGCTAGTACAAATAGACAGGGTTCGCACAGACTTTAACTTCAAGTTTTCCATGACATTTTCATGACTTCTTCTAAACAATTCCCAGCATTTCAATGACCTTTAACATACTTTTCAATCAACTATTGGCTTTCATAAACTGATTAGACCAAAAAAAAAAAGAAATTCAGGAATTTCAAGACATAAAAAATACTATACTTTAAAAATGTTGTGAATGTTATTTCAGTTTCAAACAAATTAGCAAAGTTCTTCAGTTCAATAAAGTAACGAAATAGTGATTTTTTTTCTTAGTCTCAACTCAACATGAGCAAGACTGTGTCAAAGCAAAATATCTCCAATGTATTTTTAACTCCAATATATTTTCTAAATTTTAATAAAGCTTTTCCAAACCCAGCAAAACACCAATTTAGAATAGAACTTTGCATGACTTTTCCAGGTTTTCCATGACTGTGCGAACTAGGGATGGGCGATATATCGGTATTGGTATCGGCATCGGCCGATATCCACGATATTTTGATATATCTGTATCGGTCCGATATCGGACCGATGGCCGATATTTTTAGGGGAGGTTCTCCAGTCTCTCTGTGTGCATATACCAGCCTCAATTTGACCTAAAAGCTTCATATTTGCAATTTTGAACAGACTAAAGAATACAAAGTATACATAAACAAACAATTAAGCTAAAATTAGTCATTATATTTACAAAATAAATCCACAAAATATTTTTTTATCTCAGATTATTATATTTGTTTGTAAGTTTTTGATCTTGTGAGTTGTGCTGTGGATTTTAAAGCAGAACCAAGCGACTTCAGCAGTAGAGCTCCCCCTACAGTTTTCTTCTGCAAATACCAGCATCAGACCTACAACATAACTTTTTTCCTTATGTAATTTTTTTATCAATTTATAATTATTTCAAATAAGGCAAAGAAAAGTATATTAAAAATATTTCACACTGTCAAATGTAAAAATAAAAGAGCCAGTGTTTCTCAGAAGAGCTGTCAGATTATAAGTGCAGGTTTTCCAGCAGGAGGCAGCAGAGAGCAGATGTTTGCTTAAGCTGGGCATACACTGTGCGATTTTGCACGATTTTAATACGTACGAAATTATCTCCAAACTCACACTGTGCGATAGAATCGTATACGAGAAGAGCGCGACCTCACGACGGAGGTGCGCACACTGTGCGGAGCGATAAACGCATACGTTCAACCTGCTCAGACTGTGCGAGGGATCTGAGCCAGAGAAGTGTGTGCGCAGCAGCGCTGGGATACAGCCATCACCAGTCGCTCTCATTCAGAGCTTTTCTTCCCCCTGATCACGTCATGTATGCTAGCGTACGTCACTCAGCCACAGGTTTGTCCTGCAGCAACAAAGTTGTACCGGCGTCAACAGAAGATGCGACGAGTTGTTTTAATATTTTGAGCTGGATGAGAGCGTGAAGCCAAAGTGTATCTTTGTGGTTTGGTACACTAAACCTCGGACCTCGCTGGCCTGATGGACTTTCAGTTTCAACTGTGTTTTGGACTAAATAAACTTTTTTGGAAACGAAACAAAGGACAGCGCATATGAAGACGGTGTTTTACTTCAGTCTTTGAATAAGAAAGGTAAGAGCTGTCATGGGTAAATCTGATTTACGATCGTCTGACTGCTGTATGTGCCCGTGTTGTGTGTGTTGCTTGATGTAGGCTATGTGGAGAAAATGTGGCGCGTGTTGTTGAGAGTTGTGCTGGTGGCAGCGCATGGCATGGTGTTATGATTGTGGTTTCATACATGGATACGCTATATTCTTTGTGAAAGTGGCTGTGTTGTCAATAATTGCTGATGTTGATTGTGCACAGTGGGCTTAGTTGTTTGGATGCTGCCGTGTTAGCTTCATATTTAGGCTGTGCGCTAAATGGTCTGACAAGCGCATTGCGATCTTCTTCTGAATACACCAAAAACATAACAAAACCGTTAGCCCTGCTTGTTTAAAGTGTGTTGTACTTATGTCTTTGTGTGCGTGGGGATTTGTTCTGAACCTCGGTGAAGTTGGCCCCTCATTCACGGAGGTTTGTTCAGGTGTTTCCATTTATCTTTCTACACCTCTGTGCTAGCAAACACGCTGTTTTCCCTGCTTCAGCAGCGCTCGGACCCTGCGACACACGACAAATATCAAACATGTTTGATGTTGCTGCGATGCTACGATCAGCTGTCGTGCGTTCATCGTGAGCAGGTTATCGCAGCTCGTAACCCCACAGACACTGCACGAATTACTCGTACGGAGGAGCCGAATTTTGCTACGATCTTGAATCTGTCGTGCGACAAAAATTCGTGGCAAAATCGTTTCAAAATTCGCACAGTGTAAGCCCAGCTTTAAGAAAATACATTTGTAACCATCACACAAACTAACAAAGACATTTAACAAAGCCAAAATGTCCCTTAGATCTGTTTTAAAATATACCTATCGGTATCGGCAGTTATCGGTTATCGGCCAGAGCAGAGGGACAATTATTGGTTATCGGTATCGGCCCCAAAATGTCATATCGGCCCATCCCTAGTGCGAACCCTGAATAGAGCACTGTGACTGGTCAGAACAGACTTTTGCGTATGCTTTTGGTGTTTGTAATCAGACGTACTTGTAATCAGGCAGTCCAGCACAATTTTGACCTGAAAGCTGCACATTTGCCAAGTTTGCACTAAAATTGCTCCCCAAAAATAACTCTAAACAGAAAGTGATGCTGTTTAAACGCCATATTGCTTAAGTGAAGTTGTTTTCACACCCTTGGCAGCCTCCTCAGTGTGTGCGGGTCTTACTGAATGCTGTTGATCCACGAGACGAACTCAAAAGCAGAGCTGGTGGGAGCGTGACACTGGACGTACGACTCAGGAGCACAGTCCACGGTGTTGAAGACGACCAGACCGTACTGAGTCCCGCCGTACTGTCAACACAAGACAGACGGTTAGAGAAGAACGTGGGAGACAAACTGAATAAGCATCTGGGACACTTACATCTCCACCGAAATCTGTTCTGCAGGAGGTCCGCCATTAAAATACCTACGGAAAGAAAGTAACATTATTTTGAAAAAGGTTACAAAGAGGGTAAATGGAACTGGGATTGGGCAGTTAATCAAATTTAATCCAGATTCATTCATGTCTATATATACTTATAATGTATGTATTTTTATCTTATTATAAAAATAGTTTGCAGTCCAGACTTTGTAGAAAGACATATTTACAAATTCTTGTTATATCAGTGTTTATACAGAGACTACGATGGTAGAAGTGATCCAAAACTGAATATACTTTAAGTAAAATTTTTGGGATGTAAAAGTCAATTACTGGCTCTGCTGATAAAAAACAACAATGATTATAGATTAAATATAATAATTTATATGTGTTGATTACAATTCTACAATGACAACATAGAATTTGTTCAGTTCTGTTTATTGTTATAAGCCATGGTCTCCAAACACTGTATATTGCAATTATTTATAGGCTTATCATGTAAGTCAAAATTGGACTTGAATAAAATAAAGGTTTTCTTTGATAAATTGGATAATTTTATGGGATTAGAATATGTATTCAAATTTGTCTCATTTACATGTAAAAAGGATTTAAAGGCTGTACGGACCGAACCGTTTCCCGTTTTTCGTTTTCCAAATAAAATAGAAAATCAGAAAAAGGTTTGTTTTCCGATTTTGGTTTTAAAATCAAAAAACGGAAAACGGAAAACGAACCGTTTTTCGTTTTTCTATTTTTATAATGTAAATGAAAAACAAAAAAGGAGAAACCGATTAAATCCGTGTATCATTCGTTCAATTGATTTTCAATTTCAAAACAAAAACAAAAAAGGAAAAGTTAGACCTTTTTTCCTTTTTTTGTTTTGATTCATAAACAAATTACAATAAAACGGGTTGATTTTTGTTTTTTCCATTTGGTTTCAAAATCGAAAAAACGAACACTGAAATACTGTCTCTGAGCATGGTTTCTTTTTTTAATTTACTTTATTTGTTTTGCGTGAACCGGAAGTTTGTCTCGGCCGGGTGATGTGAGCGGGAGCTCAGCTCAGTGCCAGATAAAAGCCTAAACTGGCGGAGACACGCTGCTACCTGGGCTTGTGTGCAGGGAACTCGTTTTAAACTGAATGAAGAGAAGTGCACTGCCCGTGTTTATACCACTGTGTACCGCCCGTTTGCATTGCGTCCTTACAACGCAGTATTAGTATAAATACGGTATAAGGTTCCCTGTGTGTGACAGTGGCGCACTCGGTAGAGAGACGCGCTTTCATGCAAGAGGTCTACAGATCGATCCTCACCACTTGAAATTTAAATATTTATGTTGTTGATTATAATTTATTTATGTCACGTGATAAGCTTCATAGCAATTCATTTATGACAGTAGGACAGTTTCAAAGTTTACAGCAAAGACCAGAACACAGACCAAAGCAAAGACCAAAGCTCACAGACCAGAGCAAAGACCAGAGCACAGACCAGAGCAAAGACCAGAGCTCACAGACCAGAGCAAAGACCAGAGCAAGACCAGACACAGACCAGAGCAAAGACCAGAGCAATGACCAGAGCTCACAGACCAGAGCAAAGACCAGAGCACAGACCAGAGCACAGACCAGAGCAAAGACCAGAACACAGACCAGAGCAAATACCAGAGCTCACAGACCAGAGCAAAGACCAGAGCTCACAGACCAGAACACAGACCAAAGCAAAGACCAAAGCTCACAGACCACGGACCAGATCTGACAGACCAGTGAAGAGCGCCCCCAGAGGTGATCCTTGCACTGGTCCTTGCTCTGGTCTGTGAGCTCTGGTCCTTGCATGGTGTGAGCTCTGGTCTATGAGCTCTAGTCTTTGCTCTGGTCTGTGAGCTCTGGTCTTTGCTCTGTCTGTGAGCTCTGGTCTTGTCTGGTCTATGAGCTCTGGTCTTGCTCTGGTCTATGAGCTTTCTGTGCTCTGGTCTATGAGCTCTGGTCTGTGCTCTGGTCTATGAGCTCTGGTCTGTGCTCTGGTCTATGAGCTCTGGTCTGTGCTCTGGTCTATGAGTCTGGTCTGTGAGCTCTGGTCTTTTGCTCTGGTCTGTGCTCTGGTCTATGAGCTCTGGTCTATGAGCTCTGGTCTTTGCTTTGGTCCGTGTTCTGGTCTTTGCTGTAAACTTTGAAACTGTCCTACTGTCATAAATGAATTGCATGAAGCTTTATCACGTGACATAATAATTATAATCAACCACATAATATTAAAATTTCAAGTGGTGAGGATCGATCTGTAGACCTCCTGCATGAAAGGGCATCTCTCTACTGAGTGCGCCACTATCACGCACAGGGAACTTACACTGTATTATACTAATACTGCGTTGTAAGGACGCAATGCAACGGGCGGGGTACAGTGGTATAAACACGTACGGGGCAGCGCATTTCTCTTCATTCCGTTTAAAACGAGTTCCCCTGCACACAAGCCCAGGTAGCAGCGTGTCTCCGCCACTTTAGGCTTCTGGCATTGCTGGCAGCGCTCCCGCCCACATCTAACTTACTCCCATGGAAGTATAATTATAACTGGAAGATGAGTCCAAGATGGCGGCCCGTTGTTTTCAATGGCTTGTGCTCAGTGGCGCATTGATGCCGAAAAAGATTTTTTCTTCCGCGCTCTTTCCTGAATGCGGGCTAGCGCCTCCCACTACCGTGACGTCAGAAAAGTGACAGGTGATCAGTTCTGACCATAGACTGTATATATCAGTGGACCGCGCATGTGTGACGTCACCCATAGCGTTCGGCTCCAGGCAAATGAAGCCGAAAGAGGCTAGCAGTTTAACTGCTACATGGAGCCAAGAGTGGAGCCAGAGTGCCCGTATCATAGCAACCAAGAGCCAACCAGGGACGCGGCTGTGGAAAGGACTACCTCTGCGCTGGTTTCTATGGCGACAGTCCGCGGCAAGTTCGCAGCTACAACGCAGCTACACGCAAAGCTACGCAGCTAGCTAGCACTCCTCCGCTGCTGTGCTAGTTCAGAGCTAATGGCGTTCTGCTGCTTTTTTCTACCAAGGTAAGAGCTTCACACAAACTTTTTATGTAAAATTCTTCAATTTATTAGGATCTATTTAGAAAATGTGGGCCTATATGATGTTTTTAACAATAAAATAGCATGTGTGGAGTATCAATCCCCTTTTACAGTTAGCATTAAGCTAAATAATCTGCAGTAGATTCACACACAACAACCTTTACTGCAAATCTATTACAGGTCTTACTTTACATGGCCAGAGGGATAAATCTGTGTCAGTTAGATGAAGAGCTCAAACTAGTTTGAATTATTTGTAAACCATTGTAGGCCTAAATATACTGTATGTGGCTGATGCACAACTAATGATTTCGGTGGTTTATTATCTTACTATTTCGTTTGATTAATTAATCAGTAGCTTAGCTTGTCGTTAACCTGCTTCAGTATACACTTTTTGTTTTTCCAGAAAACTTGAACCATTTGAAGCAAACAAAATTCCACTTGTGAATACAAAAACATTTGCTGTAAGACATTTTTACATGAGTTATTTTGACTCGTGATAAACCTCTTCTCTCAGTGTATGCCCTTTGATAACGTTGTACCTTACAATTAAATAAGTGGCAGTTCCATTGTTATTTCTGATACACATCTTTTTTTAATCATTGACTAGACCCCAGAGCTCAAAATCTGCATTTTAACTTTAGCTGCTCCCCATCTTATTTACCTTTTCTTTTTAATTATCATTTTATACTTTGATATTTCCGTTTTCACTGAATATTGTTTGTGTTCACAGGCTGACTGGACAACTCAGTGAGGCCGACATGAAACCAACATCAGCAGCATTGTTCTACTTTGGATTTCTATAAAACTAGCTTAGCTTTTAGTTTCACAAGTAATAAAGCAAAAACATCAAACACCTGATGAGTCTGTGTATTACAAAGTCCAAACATTTACTTTTCACTCACTAACTTGGTTTTAATGTTAAATTTAGAAACACACACGTTTATTTAAAAATTTATTGTAAAACAGAGTGATGTCTGAATCTGGCAGCGATGTCCGCTAAAGCAGGAGAGCAGGCCAAGCGAGCGTGAGTCCACTGAAGAGAAGGTCCACAGGAGAAGACACAGGACAGGCCGTCCACAGGAGAAGACAGAGGACCAGGCCGTCCACAGGAGAAGACACAGGACCAGCCGTCCACAGGAGAAGACAAGGACCAGGCGTCCACAGGAGAAGACACAGGACCAGAGAAGCGCCAGCAAATTAGATATTACCTGGAAATACACAAATTAGAAAAGTTTTCTGTCAGAGAGTATTCACAAACTTGCAGGGAGCTTTGGTTGGTGGAACAAGCCTTACAGACATAAAAATGAATCATTGTAAATTGCTTGTGAAGAGGAAAGAAAGTTTTTTCTCAATGATTTTGACTTACAGTTCCATTCTAAATGACAATTTGCAAAATGGATCACAAAAAAACTTTAATCGAGCTTCAGTTGTCTGAATAACTATACAATTTATTTATTAAGCTAAACAAATAAAATCACCTCAAGCCTAGTGAAGCTTTTTTCTCAAAACAGAAAAAATAATAATAATGACTATCAAAATTTTCAAATGTTTTGTTCAGTATGCACTTTACAAATATGAACTTACATCTGAAGATGATTTACTATAAAAGTATCTCCATAAAAAAATATATATATATGTACAATCAAGTAATCTTCACATTTTGCTAAACGATCATGTTTTCTCATCATTTTGTTGTTTGATTTTGCAGCTTATAAATTGTCTTTTGCTGTGATGTTCGTCTAGATTTTGAGATGTTGAGCTAAAATTCTTCCTGAGAACAGATGTGTAGTGTTAGAGAAACTAGCTACATTCAATGAACATGTGGTAAAGAATATATTAACATATGTTTGAGCAAAGAGTTAAAACCACTAAGAAAAATTTCAAATCGTCTGACCACCTCAGTTTCTGCCCAGAGAAATGTTTAAAACAAATGATCAAACCACAATAAGTGATTGAGGAAAACTGTCATAAACACATGATTTAAATATACAAATACTATACTAGTATCTTACATTTTGACCCAAAATATTAATTGATTCTTTAACCATGAAAAATAAACATAAATGTTTTTTGAGTTTCTTAAGTGTGTAAAGCTAGCATTTGATCAAATTCACTCATACCTAAGCCCAAGCCAGATTTCAAGTTTATTCACACAAACTAAACATGGATGTGAAATTATTATACCCATGTCCACACTACAGTACGCACTTATAATTTGTGAATGTAGAATAAGATCTCTTACTCATCATATTTTAAAAATAGTCTGCAACAGACGATGTGTGACAAATCAGAAAGGAGTCTGGGTGTTTCATGAGCTGGATTGTAGGTAAATGTTTATTACCTGGTGAACAATGAGAAAGTCTGTTGCTCCACTGGGTCTGCAGTCTTCAGCAGCAGAGGAGTCAGTCTACAGCAGCAGAGGAGTCAGTCTACATCAGCAGAGGTGTCAGTCTTCAGCAGCAGAAGAGTCAGAGAAGACCAGGTCCATGTGTAACTGTGTTGAGTTCCCTGTCTTCATCCCTCAGTCTGAAATGCAAGAACATCCAATATTATACATAAAATACTCATCATGCTGCTCTAATTCTATTCATGTATTTGCCAGGTTTCTTTTCACTTTTGCATAACTTCCCTTGTCAGAACATTCACAAAAGTAAACTGTTAGAAATAATTAAAACTCACATTTGCAAACATACTGAAAATGTATCAGATTTGCAGTGATTCTTTAACTACTATCTACACACAGACAAATCTTAAATCAAATAAAGACAATTTAATATGTGCTCAACAAGTTGTACTGTTGATGAAGTGTCTATGGGTTTAAAATGATAAACATTACTGGAGCAGCTGTGATGTAACATTGATCATGTCACTAGAATGAATAAAGTTACTTGTTAGCATGTTGGAAAAGCAGATTGAGTTTTGGAAAAGGTCACAACAGAGCCAACTAACTTCCCCTAATTATTTTAGTTAGTTAGTAAAGCATATTTAGTTTTACTCACGTATGAAGTTTCTTGGGAGAAGACAAGTGCAGGTGGTGAATGTGAATCCATTAAACAGCAGGCTGCTCCATTAACTAACATTGACCCCTTAAAACTCATCTTAAACTTGTCAGAACACGACTAAACTACAATAAACACACCATTAACAACTCTTTTAAAATGTATACATCCAGTTTGTCTTGAATATTCTGAAGAAGGAGCAGAAGCAGCAGCAGCAGTAGTGAATCCAGCTTGTTTCCATCGGAGCTAGCTCACGGCTAGCTGCTATTAGCCGATGTTAGCTGCGCAGCTGCAGCTACGAGAGCGGCGCGGAACGAATGCGCCGAGGTCCGCGGGCAGATGTCAATCAAACGGTTCCCGGGCACCTGATTGGTCAGTTCTTTTGATCAATAAAATTAATATCTCGATTTACGGACAAAATAGCGAAATAAACACACCCGGATCATGTAGTGCTCTTTAGTACAAACGTTTTAAGGCTAAGATGACACACCTCACTGCAGTAGCTACAGAGAAAATAGTGCCGTTTTTTCAATGGTAGAGATACAGAGAACTAAGAAGGTGGAGCCGAAACGCGCCCATGGCTACTTCCTATTTGGAACGCGGGAGCCAAAGCGTTAGCTCAGTCCACTGATTATACAGTCTATGGTTCTGACCAATCAGCGCGATGGTGGCCTGAGCGGGGGAGAGCGGGAGGAGCGGGGGGAGCGGAGAGAGCGCGGCAGAGCGGTAAGCTAGGCTAAACCCCGTTTAAGCGTTTGGGGCATCGAAAAATTGGAAAATGTATGTAGTGAAACTAGAGAAAAATACCTTCAAAATGAGACCTTAGTTAAAGCTGTAGGTGCCGTGTCCCGCGGAGCAATAGCAGTTTGAAGTGCCGAAACAATGCACTTGCCGTTATGGGGATAATTTTTCTTGGCCCAACCGTGCAGTAAACCGCGGAGCGGCCTGCATCGCCACTTCGCAAAACCGGAAAGTANAATCTAATTTACATTATGAGAACATAAAAGGGCCTCTCCTGCCAATGTTCAAGCAATAAAATAACTAAAAAGGTGCACTGAGTAATTTCCTGGCCAAAAATAAACTTGAACAGCAGAACGTTTTTGTCATTTAGATGTCTTGTTACACAAAATAAATCATAAAATGTGTGTTTTACTTGATCAGGGTTGCAGGGCACAAAATGGACAATTACAGAAACACAAGGAGGCGCCCGCTCATGTTTGTTTCTATATAAAGGCGTTTGCTTTAGCTATTTTTTTTTTCGCAACAAAATTATTTATCCTCATTCAGAATGTTCCAACGTACAATTTGAACCTTTTAAGTGCCAAAGTAGCAATTCTGCACCAAGCCATTTCAGCAGCTCTGTATTCAGTCTTCAAATTCTCTGTTTTTGTTTAGTGTCAGAAGCTTGAAAAGTACCAAACGCAACTCTGTACAAGCAATATTATTAAGTAACAGAGAAATATCCTCCTTAATTCTTCAGGTGAAAGTTTTACATTTTCAAGGAAGCATGAATCGGGTATAGCACCTTTAATGTGTCTTTATAATGACTTCTGTGTAAATGTGACGTGTTGCAGACCTGGCAGTGAGATGCCTCTGACCAGCACCATGTGGAAGGCCTCCTGGCTGTAGTCCTGCAGAGGCTCCACAGCGCCCCCCACAGGAGACGCTCGGTCGAACAGAGCCCTGAGCGCCGGCAGCTTCCTGGGAGCCACCACTGAGAAATGGATTCCTTTCTGCAGAAACACAGTGGAGACAATAGTTTTACAGGATTCATACAGATATCAACTTCAAGTTTTCCAGGACTTTTCCAATGACTTCTCCAAAACAATTCCCAACTTTTCCATGACCTCGTTTAACATGTTTTTTAATCAAGAACTGCTTTCATTAACTGAATAAGACCAAAACCAAAGATCTGATAGATTTTTACACATAAACAATGAAATGTTTGATTCCAGATAACTTTGATTATAAAATATTTTCAAACTCTTTCAGGTTAATAAAGTAACTGCAGACATAATTTTTCGGAATCTTAACATTTTTTTATTCAATTTTATTCCGCCTTTTCAAAAACAAAATAAAAATTGCTTTAAAAGGTGTGGTAGCTGATTTTCACACAAGTTAAATCGTTCAACACAAGTGTAGTGATCCTGAACTGATAAAAGTGGATTATTCATGATCATAAGTTCATTTTGAAACTGTTGGTTGAAGGTTCACTCTAAGTTTAAGCCGTAACGTTGACCCCAGAGGACTCTAACCAGATGTTAACGTTGAGACCAGGCTACATCAATCACTGAAAAACAGACACTAACCAAACATCCTTCTCCTTTGTCTATATCCCAAAACCCCCAACTTGAAAGATGGAGATAATAAATAAGATTTCTGTCCCGGCTGACTAATCAGTCAGTCCAACAGACACATGTGGAATGTGATGTTCACCAGGACAAAAAGCCTCTCTCCTCTACACTCTGGACTAAAAGACATGTTTGATATGCTACGTTCTACTTTTCTAAACAATGTGAAAACAAGTGTAATGTGTAACATCACTGTAATGTGAAGATGTGAACATATTGTTTGAGAACTAATCATGCTTGACACATTACGTACTTTATTTTGGAAAATGCGGTTAGATTCAGTTAAGGACTTTTTGAAACACCTTTAAAGTTAACATTAACGGAATCTGTGAAAGTTGTTGTAATGTATGATATAGCAAGTTGATTTTGTAATACTAGAATTGACAGGATTGACCGGGCCCACAATGCCTCCAGTCCAGATCCAGATCCGTCTGGGTTCGGTAGTAAATGAGCACCTAGCTTATTACAACGGTCTTATTACAAGAAAAATAAAGATAAGTCACTGACACTGCCTCCAGATCATGCATGAGTATGTACGGACTCGTGAGACCACGAGTTCACAGGGACTCACACTCAACTTGGGGGTTTACACCATAGTATGCGATCTCTGGCACATGTCTATGTAAACAAAGAACACTTGCGCAGTTTTGGGTTTATTTCTCGTCACTTTATTTTCTGTTGGATTTTTCGCCGCACATTGGGTAAGTATGGGATCTTCATATACATCCTGTGTGTTCAATAGTCATGTATATGTCGAGCATTTTGACCTACTTGTTGTAGTAGCAGGAACGTAATGTTTTTACTTTGAAAACCCCCGGATTCACTTCACCACACACGCTTAGTTTCTTGTTTGTCGTGTCTTGTTTTCACGACTTCACCAAAAAGGGCTCCGGAGCGCTCCGGCAGAGCCGGAGCAGAGCGCGCGGCTCGCTGGACCGGACGGATTGCGGTGTGAGAGCCTCTCATTACTTTTCAAGAAACGGAAAGCCTCCGTACGCCGGACCGAAGTACATACTGGATCCAGTGTGAGCCCGGCGTTAGAGGCAGAGATATGAGCCATGCCACTTCTCTCCAAACCTCTTTTGAGTGAAGCAAAGAGAGCACTTCTTTGTTCTTCTCTTCAGTTTTTAAGTTTCTCTTCAGTTTTAACTTCTTCTCAGTTTACGAGCTCTCATGCTCATCTCTGAAGCACTCTAACAAAGGATTGGTTCTCTCTAGATTCAAAGCCCTACCAGCGAGACTGTGTCAGAACAAATTATCCACAATTTATTTTTGAACAGAACAAAATTATTTCAGAACTTTTCCAGGTTCGCCATAACTGTACAAACCCTGGTTTTATATAAGGCTGTATCTAGATTCTCCCAGAATGTCTTTTGCACAGATGAGACAAAACTCAAGCTCTTTAGAAGGGCATTAACAACTGTTTTGTCCACTTCTGTATGTCAAAAAACAAAAAACATACTCTCACAATTCACCCCTTAATCTAACTTTGTTCTAAGCCGTTTTCGCTCCATTGAAACCTCAAACCAAACAGTGGAGTACGTACATCTCTAATGATCTTGACGAGGCTGTCTGCAGTGTGTCCGGTGTAACTGACGCTCTCTACGGCCGGGAGCAGGTACGGAGGGAGAGTTACACAGCAGCACGCACACTTTATGAGTCTGGCCTCTGGAAAATACACAGCACACATGCACAGAAAACTCATAAAAATGTAATTGTGTTCTTTATTCACCTTGTACAGTCAAAGAAAGGCGTAGAGTTACTTACATCTGCTCTCTCATCTTCTTGAAGTCGTCGAAGAGCTGTAGAGCCACAGAAAGTCCCTCTGCGATCAGACTACAGCTCTCTGCCCTCCTCCCATGAACCTGACAATCACATTTACAAACATATACCGTATAAGAATTGTACAGAAAACACCACCTAATACGAACTGATCCATGGAGAGAACAGTGCATATATTCTTATAAGGAACAGCTTTATCACTCACTCAACAACTGAACAAACAGGAAAAGTGATCTTAAGGAGATATAAATGTGCCAACTATAGATAAAAGACACGGAAGAAAAATGATTCATCCTTACTCAAGTTTGGAAATCCAAATACGATGCCCAGATTGTATAGACATGTTTCCAATTGCCTGGCTGAAAGGTTCACTTTAGAGCAGTTAGGGTCGCCTATGTCATTTTTCAACCAGTGTGCTTGAGATACTGTCAAGTGGGCCTTGAAAAAACGTTACAGTATTCAATATGCAAAAATTTTTTAAATAGCATTTTGAAAGGCTTTACACCATGAAAGAGGCACCATTTCCTAATTCAAGTTCACATGAAATGGACATTATTTTCAACATTTGTTTTAAAGAAGTTTGATTTGACCATATTTGGGTATGAGGTGTGCGAAAAAAAATTCAACCAAAAAAGTGTGCCGTGATGTTGGGAAATACTGGCCTGTTAATGATGTTAATGTTAATGATGGTGAGCAATTCTACTGCAGGTCCAGGCTCCGAAGGTCTGTTACGTGAGCAGCTGACGTCACTGCACAACACATGCTTTCTTAATAAATATAATCTAACTTGTAACTGAATTATACTTTTTCTCCATGACTGTGGCACAGTGAAACGAGGGTCGGGCTGGTGTAAACAAGAAACTACTTCCAGTTTATCGTC
Source organism: Mugilogobius chulae (assembly GCA_038363315.1). Taxonomy (NCBI): domain Eukaryota; kingdom Metazoa; phylum Chordata; class Actinopteri; order Gobiiformes; family Gobiidae; genus Mugilogobius; species Mugilogobius chulae. The sequence goes on along the minus strand of CM076396.1, from coordinate 16,403,757 downwards.
AGCTTTTTGGATGTATTCCGCTTTTCTGCAATGTATCGATGCCTCTACTGTGCATTTTAACTTCATTTTATTCATTGCTTTGAGGTTGGATTATGTTGGATGCAATATGCACAATTTTAAAGTTAACAGCTGATGCTAACGCACTAACTTGGCAAAAAAGTTTTCATTTCCAGAAATACAGCGGTTTGTCATAGGATCGAGTCAGCGTTTCAGGAATATTATTTCATACTTCTGTCTGCTCTTTTCTGTCAGGTTTTCACTTCAGCCTATGTTTTCTCATGTCCAATCAGAGTGCTTAAAAAGGGGGACCAAAGTGAGTCATGGGAGGGCCTGTCCCCTTGAGAGAAGTAGGACCCTCTGCGGCTCACTTCTCAGACCCATCAAACAGGACGTTACGGGTCGCTTTATGCAGTGGAAACAGCATAGCACAGTATCATACCACCCTGACCTGAGCCTATGGAAACGGCTTTTCTACTGTCTGGTTCTGAGCAATTCAGTTCAGTCAAGTCAGGTATTCCAGTTGAAGTCTATATTTTCTTCGGCAGAAGCGAAGCAGACGGCATGTGAGCAACTCATCATTTCTAAGACTTGAAACATCGTCAAAAACACTGTTGAATCTTATAACAGTGTGATAATTTTCTGACACATTTTAAATATGTTGTTCTTACACTTTCCATCAACTCAGAATATTAAATGACATGTTTAATGTATGTGAGGAGAATGTGTTGGGACGTTTTTTCAAACTGTTAACACCAAGAATTTTGCTTATGAAACTCAACAGTGATCGTCCACTCCTTGGTTCAATGGTATCCCATTATAAATCCCCATAAGGATAAAAAAAAACAACAAACAATAATAAAGCTTGAAAATGTTCTTGGGGTTAATCAGCTCTGTGGTGAGTCATGAACTTAAGATCTATATTTTTATCTGTTTTTGCAGTTTTATGAACTAATAAGACGCTTTGCTAAAAGGGTGAAAACAACCACATTATGGAATCTGACCAAAACCTTATAGCTAGTACAAATAGACAGGGTTCGCACAGTCTTTAACTTCAAGTTTTCCATGACATTTCCATGACTTCTTCTAAACAATTCAGCATTTCAGTGACCTTGTTTAACATACTTTTCAATCAACTATTGGCTTTCATAAACTGATTTAGACCAAAAAAAAGAAATTCAGGAATTTCAAGACGTACAAAATTTAAAATGTTGAACTTCAAATAATTCATCTATACTATACTTTAAAAATGTTGTGAATGTTATTTCCAGTTTCAAACAAATTAGCAAAGTTCTTCAGTTCAATAAAGTAACGAAATTTTTTCTTAGTCTCAACTCAACATGAGCAAGACTGTGTCAAAGCAAAATATCTCCAATGTATTTTTAACTCCAACTAGGGCTGGGCGAAATGGCCAAAAAATAAAACCTCGATTTTTTGGACCACTTTGGACGATTTCGATTTTAATCAATTTTATTCGACGTCATTGATGATTTTTATTATGAGCTCATAATATTATAAAGCATCTATAAAGAATGAGCCAATGAGATTAACTTGTTTTAAGTCATATTAAAACTAATAATAAGTGTTTGATGCTGCATCTTATTCATACTGTTATTAGCATTTTCATCTATTAGGCCCTATTAAGATCATCATTATGATTGTTTTGTTTCATATCTAAAAGTTTTAAGTTTGCGAGTGTTCGTCTCTCACTCCTGTCACTCAAACTGGTCGCCATGGTTACTCACACACGGAGGGGAAAGGGGCGGGGCCTGCTGGCTGCTGCTTTTTGGTGAGAGGAGAGAGACGCTGTTGACTGCTTTTAACTTTATGAGAGAAAACCTCACAGAAAGCAGACGTAGCAGCTCGTGTAACAGCAAAGACAAATCAAAAAGACGCTAGATTTACCGCGGGACTTTTCTAGAAATTTACCACGAGTCTAAAGCGCTGAAAGCGGCCGACTCACCCGCGGAGAAACAACTAACGTTACCTCGTAACTTATAGAGATTAAGCTATATACACCACCTCCGGAAGGTTACTCGTGGCTGTTATTAAGTGATTAAAAGGTCCGCTAAACGGGCACAAGGTTTCTGTACGTCTGTTCTTTGAGAGAGTTGAGAGGGAGAGCTCTACAAAGCCGCTGAAGGTGTCCAGGGCGCGCAGATGGATCACAGCGGACTGACCTCGATTTTACGATTTGGCTATTTTTCACATCGTCGATTTTCAAAGTTCCGAATTAATCGAATTAATTCGATTAATCGCCCAGCCCTAACTCCAACATATTTTCTAAATTTCCAAAGCTTTTCCAAACCCAGCAAAACACCAATTTAGAATAGAACTTTCCATGACTTTTCCAGGTTTTCCATGACTGTACAAACCCTGAATACAGCACTGTGACTGGTCAGAACAGACTTTTGCGTATGCTTTTGGTGTTTGTAATCAGACGTACTTGTAATCAGGCAGTCCAGCACAATTTTGACCTGTAAAATAACTCTAAACAGAAAGTGATGCTGTTTAAACGCCATATTGCTTAAGTGAAGTTGTTTTTACACCCTCGGCAGCCTCCTCAGTGTGTGCGGGTCTTACTGAATGCTGTTGATCCACGAGACGAACTCAAAAGCAGAGCTGGTGGGAGCGTGACACTGGACGTACGACTCAGGAGCACAGTCCACGGTGTTGAAGACGACCAGACCGTACTGAGTCCCGCCGTACTGTCAACACAAGACACACCGGTTAGAGAAGAACGTGGGAGACAAACTGACTAAGCATCTGGGACACTTACATCTCCACCGAAATCTGTTTCTGCAGGAGGTCCGCCATTAAAATACCTACGGAAAAGAAAAGTAAGATTATTGTGAAAAAGATTACAAAGAGGGTAAATAGAACTGGGATTGAGCAGTTAATCAAATTAAATCCAGATTCATTCATGTCTATTTATATTTTATAATGTCTATTTTTATCTTTTTTTAAAACAGTTTGGAGTCCAGACTTTGTAGAAAGACATATTTAGAAATTCTTGTTATATCAGTGTTTCCCACACGTTTATACAGAGACTACGATGGTAGAAGTGATCCAAAACTGAATATACTTTTTATAAAATTTTGGGGGTGTAAAAGTCATTTACTGGCTCTGCTGATAAAAAAACAACAATGATTATAGATTAAATATAATAATTTATATGTGTTGATTACAATTCTACAATCACAACATAGAATTTGTTCAGTTCTGTTTATTGTTATGTTGTTAGACTATGGGAGCAAAAATTAAGAAGCCATGGTCTCCTCTATAAAAGGCAAACACTGTATATTGCAATTATTTATTGGCTTGTCATGTAACTTTTTAGTCAAAAAATGGACTTGAATAAAATCATGTTTTTCTTTGATAAATTGGATCATTTTATTGGACTAGAATATGTATTACAATTTGTCTCATTTACATGTAAAAACGATTTAAAGGCTGTCCTCTGGTCAACTTACTGTGAGTGAAAAAATATAAGTGGCAACTTTTTATAAGCTTTAAACTCTAAGGCAGGGCTTTTCAATTATTTTTACCAGTGGACAACATTTTTCCAAGAGCTTTAGTTTGAGAGCCGGACTACAAAACTGAACTACAACTGTATCCACACATTTTCAAAATACAACACTAAGGCACTGTCATGTAAAAGCAAGACTAAACCAAAACAAAACCAATGTCAGACAACAATCAGACTTGAACTAGAGCAGATCAGAGCAGTAATGTGACTAGACCGAGTTCCAAATCAAGACAAAACCTAGTCTGCATTTGGTTTACATCAGATGTAAAATCACATCTTGAACAAGACTAGTTCACACAATCTGAACCCGGACTAAACCAGAACTATAAGGTCTTAGCTATTTAAATTTCATAACAAATAGTGGTTCAAACGATTCATAGACGACTGAATAGGAGAGTTTAAATAGTGCACTAAAACAACAGACACAACCTATATGGTCCAGTCTATGAACTAGCTCATGAAACTGGGAAAAAACATACAAGTTAGTGGGCTGCCATTTGAATAGCCCTGCTCTACGGCTTAAACAACGATGCAGCCAATTTATAGTTTTTCATTGACTTACTATAAAAAATTAGCCCAATATACTGTTTGTATTTTCTTTTTTACATCTTCTTGGAGAAAAGTCTTTCCTCCTTGTTTCTATAGATCCATTTTTCACACTTTATGCACAATTTGCACAAAACATACAGCAACATTCTCCAGTAAGAATGCACCTAAGTAGTTTTGATTATGTATTTGGATAAAATTATGTGGGTGACTTTCAACCTCAAAAAGTTGTATTATAATGTCTTTTTTATTATTCTGTTTTTATTACGTTTTTTTCTTTTTAAGTTTGAGTTTTGAAAATAAAATAAGGATGCCAAAACGATGCTGGATAAAAATGAAGAGGGGACTTGTCAATCCTTTGTCAAAATACACATAAAATATGACTTTTGGTGACTGAATATATCACTAAAAACAATAAAAATGTGTTCTCCAAACTCCAAACCACATGCAGACAATTAGAAATAACTACATCTGAATTAAAATTGCCTTCTTTGTGTAAGTCTAATAGAGCAGTGAACTCACTCGATGGCGGGCAGGATGTAGTTCTTCATGAGCGACTCAAAGTACGGTCCGAGGTTAGCCGTTCCTTCGATCACAAACACCACATCGGCCACTTGACTCGAGCCGGGCTTCGACGCCGGCTCCATCGAACCGGTCACCATCGCCCTGAAGGGATAAAGGAACAAAACATATAGTACTGTTCATCTTTTAAACAATCTTCACTTGTAGCAAAGGTGTAGAGAGGAAATACTTTACGTAACTTTACATTTTAAGCCTTTGCTTAAAATAAATAGATATTCCAGTACAGGGGTGGGCAACTATTTTTCTCTGAGGGCCATATTCAAATTCATACAAGTGACAAAGGGCCAGACCAGAAATATTCAAGCACATTTTGTATACATAAAAAAATGTCTACACAAGTGCAAACACATGCTCCATAGCCAAGACAACCAAATAAAGGAAATATACACTGCAAAAATGTAATTCTAAATTTGTTAAAATGTTTTGAAATCTGAATTTTAATCTTTATTTTTTTTCTGGTTAAGATTGTTTTAATTGTCAGACTTAGATTATTTCTTTTTTGTTTAAAAAGATTTGCAAATTTGAGTCAGGCTCAAATTTCTTGTAAACAGCTTGAAATGTGAAATATGCAATCAGATATTAGCTGTAAGTGTAAGTAAAATTTACATAATAATGTTCTGTTCACATAGATCTGTAAGTAATGCAAATGTAGCCAAATTACTATGTAAATATATACCTATGGAAATGTTGACAACATTGAAGTCAATTAAATAAATCAAAATGACAAATGTGGGTGCACGGTAGCCAAGTGGTTAGAGCTCTGGCTTCCCAATAAGGAGGTCGTGGGTTCGACTCCTGGGTCGGACCATATCAACATCTCACGATCTCTCTGGGTGGAGTTTGCATGTTCTCCCCGTGTCACCGTGGGTTTTCTCCGGCACTCCGGTTTCCTCCCACCTCCAAAAACATGCATGTTTAGGTTAATTGGGCATCACTGTAAATTTCCCTTAGTGAGTGAATGAGAGTGTGAATGTTTGTCTGTCTAACCCTGCGACGAGTTGGCCACTGTCCAGGGTGTTTCCCCGCCTAAGGCCTAAAGTCACTGGGAAAGGCTCCAGTCACCCGCGCCCCCTAACGGATTAACGGTAGAAAATGAATGAAAAAAAAAAAAAATGACAAATGTAATTCTGATTTTATGAATTACAGGTGAATACCAAAGATCACTCAGAATCAGACCCTGTAGGACATACGTATTGTTCTAATCTGGCTAAAATAACTCAAATTAAGATGAACAGTCTGAATTTTAGAAGTTGTATCATATAGAATAACACTTTGCAGTATAAAGAGTAATGCTTATTCTCAAAAACATGCAAGGGGCCTGATTAAAACAGGTGGAGGGCCGCAGTTTGCCCAGGTCTGTTCTAGTAGTACCTCAAGAAGTTACTACAGAATAAAAAAGTATAAGGGGGAGACTACAACTCAGGTAGAATTTACTGTCTGTCTAATTTCAGATTAATCATTTATAGTCTAGATAGTGTAATTATGAGAGCAAAAAACAATACAATTACTAAGTGAAGGAGCAAACACTGAGTTAAACTGTGTATTAGTGTTTCTTCTGAGGCATGTTTTGGTAATTTTAGTGCAAATGTATCAAATTAGCAAGCTTTGGGTTAAAACAATCAAAAACTGTAGTCTCTATTAATCAAGTCATAGTTGTCTTTTTTAATTTTTGATAATAATTTTAAAGCTGAGGTTCAAGAAGTGAACTCAACACTAAAAACTAAACATTAAGATACAATCCGTTTCATCCATAGTGAATGTTTTATCATAAAATCCCTGATAATATGAATAAGAATTAAATTGAAAGTCTAGCTAATGTATTTTCTCTGCACCTTTTCTTTCTTTATACTTAAAAAAACTTTATCGTCTTAAGTTGTAGGAGTGTAAAATTACATACAAATATTGAAATGTACTGATTATAACTAGCTAGATAAAGTATATTTTTTCTTTTGATTAATTTGAACACATTTAACCTGCTACTATTATGCTTTAACGACATTTAACTACAGCTGCAAGCATGTATTTGTACAAAGACACAAAGACTCTTACAGCAGTTCACGCAATATTCAGAAAAATATTTAAGAAACTACTAAAAAGACGCCTGGATTAGCTGCGTAAATGAACGTCACACCGCTACAAACAGAAGCTAGCACATCTTTAGCATCTCTGTTTTAAACCTTCATCTAAAGACAGTTGAAGTAAAATTAAGATATATTTAACTCACCCGATGGTGCTCGGCCCGCTTCGGAATGAAAAACACTTTTTAAATACTCAGAAAGAACAATTTAGGCTCCAAAATTCACGGACTATCAGCGCACCGTGGCTAACCATTTGTTTTATTATTGCGGAAGTGACGTCGTGACGTGCCGCTTGTTTGAAAGCGTTTCGCCCCCTGGAGGTCAAAAAGTAGAAAGAACAACTACTATAATAATAGGCTAATAATAATAATAATGTTAATAATGATGATAATAATAATAATAATAATAATAATAATAATAATAATAATAATAATAATAATAATAATAATAATAATAATAATAATAATAATAATAATAATAATAATAATAACAATAATAATAATAATAATAATCTTGTTAAGATGATAAGAAATTATATTTGCAGACGTTTCAAAAAAATTAAATAACACGAAAAAGTTTATTTATTTCCATATTTCAATTTAAACATATAAAGTTCCATAGATTATAGATTCAGGACCACAATTTAAATGAATTCAATTTCATAGTTTGGGCTCCAGCTGGTAAAACATGAATTCAAAATATTAGAAAAGCCAATATGAACAAAAACAAGAACACAAGAGAGCACAAAGAAAAGACAGAGAATATATAAATCTCAAATCTCTAACCCTTAAATTGGAGAAAAATTAAAGCAACTTCAGTACGTCTTTTGGAACGTATACGACCTACATTTATTAAAAAAGAAAGAAAAGGCTTACAACTCGATGTAAATGTTCTTTTAGTGTAGTCGTAGTATATTGGTTGTTGTTCAGTGCAAATCCAGTAGAGGTCAGCAGACACCCGCAGTAGCTCTGCTGTGACAAAGTGTTGAAGACTTGACAAGAGCCAGATGGCCTTTAAATGATCTGAATACATTTAACTTAACACTTAAGACTGAAGCATAAGGATAATAAATTCAAACAAGATGCTTCTTTAAAGGACAAGGAACTTCTGTTTTTAAAGGACACATAGTCCTAATATGAAAACATATATATATATATATATATTTATTATATATATATTTATAAATATATATATATAAATAATAAATATATATATAATATAATATATATATTATATATATATATATATAAAAAATATATATATATTTAATTTTTCATTCTTTCTAATATTGCTTCTTTGTCAAAAATACATCAGGAGTTCTGTCAGTGAAACACTAGGCTATTCTTTTCTCTCTGAGTCCAGAGAAAAAAACATCTCTAAATTTCCCAATTTGAATATCTGAAATCTTCTGTTTTTAAAGTGCCTATGACATGTTCAACAACCCATTTCACTAAAGCAAAATTAAAGTCATTATACCGAAGGTTTACAAAACTTTTTAAGAAAGTCATTATTATTCATTATATTTGAATTGATTCATGCATGTTGGAGTAATCTTGTATTGTTCTTCAGCTGGAGCTCAAGTGCTCAGAAAATCCCTGTTCTCACCTACCACCTATCCCCTCCCACTTGTCTGTATTTACTTGTTCTAATCAAAACATTAATACTCAAAGTGAAGCATATATGATTCAAACTGTCCCATAGTCACTTTCCAACAATAATTATTAGTTATTTAAAAAAACATTTTTGAACAGGAAGTCAGTAGAGCTGTTTCTATTTTTAAGCCGTTTTAGATCAATTTTATGTTTTACAATGAACAAAAGGTAAATTCCTGATCTACACTATATTACCAGATCAGAATCAGGTGTCCTAATCACTTGGCCTGGCCACAGATGTATAAAGTCAAGCACTCAGGCTGCAGACTGTGAAACAAGACATTTGTGAAAGAATGGGCCGCTCTCAGGAGCTCAGTGAATTCCAACGTGGAACTATCATATTCAAATTTGTCAAATTTCAAATTTCCTCGCTCCTAAATATTCCACTGTCAACTGTCAGCTCTATTAGAACAAAATGGAAGTGTTTGGGAACAACACAACTCAGCCACGAAGTTAGGAATGGGATGGCACTTCAGTTCATAGTATGAGTATAAGCAGGTGACCCAATACTTTTGGTAATATAGTGTAAGTTCTAGTTTATTAATAAATGGCTAGAAAAAACACAATAGGTCTCCTTTAACCAGTGAGTTTCAGAATCTCTTTTGCAGGGGAATCCTGGGAGAGAGGAAAGGAGAGGCATAAATGGACATGTTTTTAGTGATAGGGGAAACCGGAGTATGGAGCAAACCTTACGCAGACACCGGGAGAATATGCAAACACCACGTAGAAAGGCTACAGTTCGACTGGGAATTGACCCTGTGGTTAGAAGCTGAAATTGTCAGACTTTAACGTTAGCATTGACAGACAAAGACTTATTTTTATAAACACACTTTGGTCTTTTGGTGAAACATTCTCTTCATTTGTAAAGTGTTTGTCATGTTTTCAGAGAAAACCACCAACAACTCACTGTTCACTGCCCAATCCTATTTTTTTTTTTTTTTTTCATTTTAGATTGAAGCAGTGAAACCCCATAGAAGTGAACTAAACAGGAAACAAACATGCCAACAGGAAGTTAGCATTTTTGAAAATAAAAAGCCAACTGACTTCTGTGCAGAGAATCAATTTAACCCAAGACCTTCTTGCTACGAGGCTAGAGCGCTAACCGCTGCGCCACAGTGTCGCCCAATCATTCTTCATAATTCTATGGATGAAGTTAATTTGATTAAAACCATTTTTAGAAGCAGATTTTGTGAGATTTATTGTTTTGCCCAATTGTGCAAATACATCGACAAACAATGCATGAAAGTGTTGCCAACAAAACATTTGACTTTTAAATGAATGTTCTTTGTATTTGTACATTTTAACTGCTCATACTGCCTTCCTCCCTCCACATCTGCCTCCGCCCTGCCTGCGTTCCAAACATTATGCTAATTAGCGTAGCCCTGGCGCTATCACCGTGCTAACAGTGTGTCAGGGGCATCCCACACGCGCGTGCCCCCGACAGGCCTCTCTGTGTGGGGAAGAGCCAACAATAGCATCTCTCCCCTGTGGATCCTCAGCTCCTGTCTGCTCCGCTCCAAACTGCAAGACTCAAACGGAAATAACACAGCAAAAGGTTCATTATTATGGCTACATCGTTTGAGATAATGGATTCAGACGAGGAATATGGCCTTTAGAAGACAGGATTGAAGAGGGCGTGTTATGTAAAATCTATTTTTTGGAGTTTGTAATCATGGTTTAGCTGTGTTCTCTCATCATTTGTTTAGCCAAAGTTGTGTTTGGATCGATATGTTTGAGTAAACTTGTTGAAAATCCTTGTTTGAAAACATGTATGGTTGAAGCGACTTTCCAACATAATTGAAGGGTTATGATTTAAAAAACACTATTATTTGACTTTTTAATGCTGTTCTAACATTGTCTTCCTGTTTCTATACAGTGTAGACATTTTTCTATCTATATCTCATTATTTCTTGCTTTTGTTGGAACCTATCTGCAGCTGAACTACAAAAACTTTAATCTAGACTTGCTTAAAATGACTTGGAATCAGAATTTTAATCTAGCTGTTTTCACTGGATAAGATTTAATTGCCTCTGTTATGTAGAATATTTTACTGGTTTCAGTACATTTTATAATGGTTTTAAGGGGATTTGGCTTAAAATAAGAACAACAATTTGCCAAAGGGGTAAGAACAATTTTCTAAACCCATTGGAAAATAATTTGGCTTGAAATACAAAGCAATGTTTTAAAGGGAACCCTGACTATAAAGACTAATATGGTTAAAACACTACTACTGCTCATGCTTATTAAAATAAATTACAAACAAATATATAACTGCATACTATTTTTTATAAAATTGTCATTGTTTATGTTGTTTTCAAGCCACTGGGAGCCGCCATTTTGGTTGATGACATAAAATAGTGTTGCCATGGTTACTCCCACAGTTTCATCTGTGAACAGTTGCCACAAAAACACCACTGACAGTGTCCAGTTCTTGCCTCTTCCTCTTGATTATCTTCAGTTTTACTAGATTGTTCTGTATTTGGCTTTGTTCCGGCTCAAACTGAAAAGGTCTAACCCAGGAATTCATGTTGCTTAGTTACCTGCTAACGCCTGTTACCTTGACAACACTATTTTATGTCGTAACCACAGCAAAATGGCAGCCTCCATGTAATTTCTTTAAAACACTATTTTAATAAAACTACAAATACTTCCAAGGTATTTGTCCTGTATTTATATAAGTGATGATATTATAAGTGTTTTAGGATAAACATGTGATTATATCCAGGGTTCGCTTTAAAATCAGTTCGAAACACTTTAAACAAGAAAAATAATCTATGTCCCTACAATAAATTGAGGTTAAATTAGTCAGAATACTTGAAATTAAGTTTAAATCCTAGAATCAAGCAACCTTAATAGTCTTGAAATCCATTTTTTTCAGTGTGTGAGATATTCTTTTACCTTTGAGTCTCAAAAAACATTGTTCTGAATGTCTCAGTTTTGTGAAGTCATAAATTTCAATGTTTGAAGGACAAGAACAAAGCAAATAATGCATTGTGTTTGTCCATTTAGTGGCACTGCACCATCTTATTACTCAACTAAAAACAAATCTTACGGATTAAAAGTCTCTTGTTTGTCACATGTTAGACAAGACTTTACAAAAAGTACAAGAGCAAACAGACTGTAATTTGACATATAGTGTAACATTTTCATTTATGCAATGCACCTTTAAGGCTAAACCTGCAATCATTCTTGATACACAAAGTCTTTATCTGTATTTTGTTAAGATATGAAGTGTTTCTCAGCTAAAATCTTGATGTTTTTGAAGTGGAACCCAGACTAAAATCAAGAGTCTGTGATTCAAAGGGACAGCTGTGGACGCAGGCGAGACATGATTGTCCATTTCTGCGGCTGAAAACATGAATGATTCTGTTGTGTGGTCCAGATGCTGCCTCTCAGACCAGGGCCCAGCTGGACTTTATGCCCCAGAAAGTGTGAACGCAGACATCCACCCTAACACTAACCACAAACCTCTCCTGCTTTTGAGATTGGACCGGCTCAGGCAGTGAAATTATAAGCATTTCAACACATTAAAGGATCTGGAACCAGGCAATTGGTACATATGTTTTGGTAACACCTTCACCAATCTTTAGTTGTTGTCTTTGTTAACAAGTAATTTTTTGAATGTGTGAGAGATAACCAACATGGTCTCGCAGCTGAAATGCATATTTACGCATGTGTTTCATAACCACATTTTTTTAGCCCTTTGCTGTGAAAAGCATCAAATAGAGACACTTTTACTTAGCATCTTATAGACGAGTGTTTTGGTTGAAGACATGTGGGGACATTTTCTTTAGGTTTAATGGCTAAGTTCTAACCTGGCTCACACCTTCGATTTAAGTTCTTCTATCTGGAACTTGACTGGCTGAAAGCGTTTGGGAAAAGGTGGGATGTTTAGTGAAAAATGTCGAGCTGATTGGGTGTGCAGCCTACCTTATTTGTGCTTAGCCAATCACAGCAACAACTCTTAATGGTGTATCCAATGTCCACGTGGGATAGAACAAATACACATCGCACATACGGCTCTTCTTTCAAAAAGAAATTACTGCTAAAACCGCATCAAAGCAGCAGAAACACGAACATCCACAAGAGCAGCCATCTTTGTTTAGCTTGAATCAGATTCGGTGCTAACAGCCCGTCTTAGCCCACTCTGCTACAATGTGATTGGGCTTCAATACCCTTGCTGCTGTGATGTGAGTGGGCCAAAAGGCACTGGTTTGGACTCATAAACCAATCGGGTCGCTGTAAGGCCAAATTGTTTATCTCGAGTTTGTGAATGCATAAATATCGCAAGATAAACCATCTGGCTAAGTTCAGGTCTAAAGTTACAAAAATTATAAATTTAGGCCTGGGCTTGGAGTTGGTTAAGATTAGGATTTTTTTGTTAATACTCATAAATATTACCACATTTTTATATCCATCATAGAAATTAACTGGGGCAGCAACAAGTGTATGCAAAAAAGGAGATTGTGAGCAAGAGCGTGTGCCCTGGGCCTTGGGAGATCTAGTATACTTTACCCCTTTTATGTGATAAATGTTGACTTGCACATACAGCTGCATACTTCTCAAATAACCCACAAAGTCATGGTGCAGCTGGTTAACTCCATAACTTAGAGGAAGCTTTCGGCAGCTGAAGATGTGCGCCTGTAGCTGTCGCATGAAGTGTGTTTTGGGGTTACCTGTCTAAGACCTGTCATTGTTGCTTTCAGCAAACTCTAAAGCATTAAGTTATGAAATAAAAAGGGCAAGTGTGCTTACAAAACCCATTGACGTCGATGTGCGTCACACGGAAATACAACCTGCTTCAAAAAAGTCAAGAACAGCATCACCAAACCTCTGGATCTGAGATGTACTTGTCCAGAGCAAGGGCTAAATAGGCCCCCACAACAGACGTTTAGTTGGTGGTTTCTCTTTATACATCTCTAATGGTAGCAAGACAGCAGACTATAAATGAAATGGGTTGGTGCATTACACTGAAGTGCAGAAACGCCTTTTAGTCTAAAACAAACAGAAAATCTAGACAGAAATAAAAGTCAAAGAATTCACTAACTAGATCTAAACTAGCTGCTGGTAGTTTTGTTTTCACTTGTATTTTGTTTGCAGTGAAAGATGTGTTTGCCGAGGCTCCAGACTAAAAGCAGAGCTGGTGACTCCGGCTGTAGGCTGAGGATGTGAGCAGCTCAAATATGAGGAGGAGGAACTGCCTGAGTCAACAGGAGCGTGGGCGGACGGGGAAACCTGGAAATATATAGCCCTGCTTTAGACATGGTTTTAATCCACATTTACAGCTAGTTAAGTGAAGGAATTGTCTAAATCCACAGAGAGAAATGTGTGGGTGAGCACTGGTCTGAGGATATTACATTAGACAATTTTAAATGTCATGTTTCAATATTATTTTTTCATCCAAAATGCATCTTGTTAAAGTACTCAACAGAATAACCATCTGAAAAAGCAATGACGTTTCATGTTAGGAAATTGGCAGCAATCCTTTCATGCTTTCATTTGAACTAACCTGATTGCCTTAAGAACAAATATCCGCTTCTTCCTCTATTGGCAGTAGAAGCAGGGAAACGATGGTCAGGAGACCTCTTCATCAACACAGTCTCCGAAGAAAGCAGATATACAACGAAATGTCAAAAATGTATGATAAGGACATTTTTACGCCTTTTTTACGTAAATATTTTCTGAAAAGCCAAAACATAAAGTAATCACGAATTTTGGTTAAAGCCACATAGTGATATTTTCTTTAGGTTTAATGGGTTTAGGCTTCAAGTTAGTCAAATGGGTAAGTTTAGGACTAAGACTTAGGGTGGATAAAGCTTTACCCGTTAAACCCAAAGAAAATGTCGCCACGTGGCTTTCCAATCAAAATTTATGGTTCATTTTGCGTTTTTGGCTTTTTGGGAACCAAATTGACATAAAAAAGGACACCGAAGACTATGCCTTATCGGTACATTTTTTGACATTTCGTTGTTATATCTACATTTTCTCCGAGGGTGTTCTTCTCACATCTACTCTCACATCTGACATCGGACCCCAGTGGCCGATGTGACCCGGGGCAGGTCCGTTTTGTTGTTTTTATCAAAGAAGTTTCCCCCAGCCAACGAGATAGACAGCGTATCTTTCTGCAGGAGACATCAGCTCGAAGTGACATCAATCGGCAATCCCTAGGAGCAGGTGGATATTTCTAAAGTTTGTTTCCAGGATAAGCAGAGGCTGGGACTGGACAAGCCAAAACGTGAATACTTTAAAGAAAACAAAACATGTGACACATAATTGGTTTATTTATTTTGTAAAAGTGAGAGAAATCAGAGAATACAGTTAACGTGCCATACTTTCCTGAATATAAGGATAATACTTTCCAGGATAAGGAAAGGATTTTCTGGGCAGCATGTCTAAACCATAAATGTCAACGTAAACCACTAGTGTGAACGTACTGGTCCTAATTTAATCCTCTTCTTTAATTGGTTGTTTAAATCCTGTTTTCCTTTAGTCTTATTTTAGCTCAAACTCAGACCTGCAGAAGTGTAAAATCACCATTAAATCTCCCACTTCACTCTCACCTAACATTAGCTGCAGGTGATAGAGCTTCACACCAAAACAACACAGCCCTCAGCTCAGCGCTTTAAAAATAATAGAAGGAGAAGGGTGGGGGGGCAGCGCTGTCTCCATGGCAACGTTCCCACAGTGCAAAAAAAAAAAAAAGAAAGAAAGTGAAATCATTTAGTCGGAAAGAGCTTTGCATCAGTTGAGTGAGCAGAGGAGGCCGGGCTGACAGCGCTGTTAGCAGGCCTAATATCTGCAGCTAATATCGGATTATTATCAACATAATGAGAAAGTGAAGAGGCCGGGTGGTGAAATATGAGTGTAACTGTGTGAAAGGAAGAGCCGGCTGAGGACAGAGCAGGAGCAGGAGGTTAAGGTGTGGGACCAGGCCCTGTGGTGTCAGACACAAATGAGATTTTTTTAATAATCCTTCACATCTGAAGTGTTTTAATGAAAAATAAAAATAAAATAGGATAACATTAATGGTGGTGAACAATAATGATTAAGACTATTTTCGGACTTAGACCTCATAAAGGCGAAATGGCGGTTCAGTAAATGTAAGTGTCCACATGAAGCACGGAAACTCCTCAATAGTTTAATACCTGACTGAGTGTGAGATGTGACAGAAAAAACTAAAAGAAGACATGACACTGAGCATGCTCATGAAAGTGCCTATTATAAGCCAAAACTTAGCAGAGATTTCTTTTAAACTAAACTAAATTTTAAATGAACAACATTTATTTTTTTAATATTTATGCTGCAAATGTGACTGTAACTGTAAAGAGGTGACTGGCCAGAGAGGCTCTGAAAATATCTAAAGACCCGACACATGTGCTTCTGTCAGGACGCAGGTACAGGCTGCCAGTAGCCCCAAGTGCAAGTAAAACAAATTTAAAAATGTATTTATTCCATCATCAATTCGTCATGTCAACACAACCCTGTAGGGACTAACATGAATGTATAATTGTATTATTGAATTTATTAATCTGGTTTAAACCAACCCTGTTTAGTCAGGCTTAGTCAAGCGTGTGTTTTTAATGTGTTGTTTTAAGTCTGCTGGTGTGATTGTTTATGTTGCAGCTCCACGTCCCCAAGGCAAATTTCTCCTACGTGGGACATTAAAGTATACCTTACCTTATCTTATGGCCAACCTAGTACCTGCTTGGCACTACTCTACTCAACTCACTCAACTCAACTCTACGCGCTTCTACCCGGCTTAGCCCTGCTCATAGTGAGAGCATTTCCATTACAAGAGAGGCCGAGTGGGGCTGTTGTGAAGCTGGGCCGTACGATATTAATGTCACTCCCCAAATCGGGACATGTTCTTGGCTCTTGTCTCTGCGTGTAGTAGCATGCGCGCGCCAGATGCAAGCTCATATAAACAAAGGAGCGTTTTAATGCGCATCAGCTTTAATTATGAAGATGTAACTTTTATAATCAGATCGTTCACTCCCAGCAATTCATAAGCACAAAATTAAACAAATATCCACCACCGCATTGGCCAGTAGAGTGAAGCTTTTCAAGTCAACACGTTCACTGACTCACCCCTTCTTCACGTTCGCCTCTGGACAGTCTCCTGCTCTGGTGACGTGCGTCTGACGTCAAGTTTAGCATCTACTCGGCTCGCTTTGGCCCTGGGGTAAAGCAGGTACTAAAAAAGTACCTGGTTGGAGGGATCAGCCCCAAATGGAAAAGCTCCGCACCAGGGTAAGCCAGAGACAGAAAAGGTTTAGAAGACCTAGTTTAAAGAAAACATCTCTGCAGACAGTATCACTTTAAACTACCATACACACAGACTGTAAGAGCATCAGGTTCTCCAGGGGGCACTACAAAGCCGAGTAGTGTTTGTCTGCCTGCTCAGGTGCTCCACATAAGTGTACGTAGATTAGACAGCGGCGGGCCAAGGCTGTTTCCCAAAGTCTAGATACCTTGCCTGCCTTGATCTGATCTGGGCGTCGCAAGGCATTGACGTCATCCAAGTCATGTTCCAATGTTCAGGTCCTCCACGGGCAGTGTCCTTTGTTTGGTTAGCATGTGGCTAATTTATCAAGGATACACAAGTGTAGAGGGAGGCAATGAAGGCTCAAAATTACTTAAAATGCAAAATAGGCAAATATATATATATATATTTTTAGAAAATACTTCTCTAGTAAAACAAACACATTTTTTATTGAGGCCTGTTCCATTAGCCTCAGTTTGAGCTGAGAAAAGCCACTTTCCTTGGATTGAAAGAAACTGACTATGGAGGAAGTGGCTTTGGAGCAAGGCAAGGTATACCTAGGCTTTGGAAAACAGCCCAAATCTGACAGTTAGATAATACTTGCATACCTGATATTCAGCCAGTCTGTGTAGCGACAGGAGAGATGCAGCCACCTGCTGTCCTGAAGAGTGACACAAATGATTCTCAACACAGTGAACAGAATCAAAACGTTAGGAAAGAAGACACAATCTGCCACTCATAAGCTATTGGCCAATCTTTATTTCACGCCAACATGACAAGCATTGGCAAGTTCCGAAGAAAAACAGTTAAAGCCTCCACATTTCAAAAGCCACACAAAGCACAAGGCCCCTTTTCTTAGCAAAAATGTCATCAGACTTGGATATAGGCTCCAGTCACCCATGACCTCAAACGAGAAGAACCGGTAGAAAATGAATGAACAACTTAATGAAACATGACAAGACGGGTCATTAAGTACAATTTATTCACACGTCTTTCACAACTTACCTGTGTGACGGTGTAATATCTGAGTCTGCCTGTGCAACTGAGAGTATTTTGTACAAGTTATGCATTGTCTGCTTGCACTTCTAACTCCTCCATAAATAGTCCTTTTGTTGTCTTCCAGTAGCTCCCAGCATATTCACTCACTCTTCTTCATTGCAAAGTTACTGCCCGAACCATCACAATCTATAAACTCAATCCCTAAAAACGCAGCTGTTACTTCAACTCCACTTAAGACATAATTTAAAGTGGTGGGCCGGAGCTGCTGTGACAGAAAGACATTAGCGCTAACTGTTAATACACGAGATTATTAAGCTAATGATAATGGATCCCACGTCCTGCTCAAGATGGCGTCCGTGTCCGTGGGCGTCTGCTCGAACAGGTCCATCTGCTCGGCGCTGATGTCTGTGTTACGCGTCCAAACGGATTTAAAATGCAGGATTTCCAGCTGCGCCCAGAGCGGTATCAGACTGAACGGTGACAAGAACAACCACGCTGATGTTTAACACGTGATAAGTGGATTTGTTGTGTTGTGGGATGCAGAAACAGAGTGGAAGTGTTGAAAGAATGATGTGGGCTGAAACTGAACTTTGGAACTTTTGAGGGGTTTTGTTTGGCTGTCAGTGTTATCACAGTTTGTTATCAGTTCATGCCACCTTTCGTCAGATATCACAACACAGTCTCACAAGAAAGCATACATAAACCACGTCACAAAAACAGCGTATTATGAGGATTATTTCACACCTTTTTTGTGTACATTATGTTACCGTAAATATAGCACATATGAAAAAGCGCAAAAATGACACACAAGTTTACAATATAGGTTGTAATAGACGTTCTTATAAAAGGATATTGGCAAAAAGAACGTCTTTACATTCTTTCATCTTTATCATAGTTATAAAAGAACGTAAAGAAGTGTCTTTACGTAAAATTTCAAGAATTTCAGTGTTTGTTGCTGCTTGAGAAACAATCAGCCAATCAGCGAACATAAATGAAGCTTTGCGTCAAATTCAAGCATCTGTTTGCCGGTCTAAAGTAGAAGCTGCCAGAAATTTGGATTCAAATTTCACCTTTTTTATAATGTGATGGAGGCGCTCGAGCCTGATGTATCAGCTGCTTTCATTTCCCTCTGTGGAAACGACAACGGTCACTAACTGATGTGTTGGTTGCTTTTGAGCAACTTTCCATGACTTTTCCATGACTGGCAGTGGCAGAGTAGCTAGCACTTTTGCCTCACAGCAAGAAAGATGCCAGCTTGACAACCCGGTTCAGGAGCTGCACTTTTCCTGCTGTTACAAACCATCGCTGTGTCTACAACAGATGACAGAACAGACAGAACTTTTTTTTAAGAGAATTGCTTCAGGACTTGCCCAAAATCCCCTCTTCTGATGTTCAACACATACTCCTATTGTGTGGGTTTTGGTCCAGATTTACAATGAGGTTGCAAGGTAACAGTTGTGGGGTCACCTCTACATATTTGCTGGACAAAATACAACTACAAACTTCAAACAAAACAGCCAATCTAGGTGAAACGAGCCAAATGTTTGGTGAAATCTTAAATATAATCATGTTCACTATGTTTTTTCTGAAATTAGGTCTAACTTGTCATGTGAGTTTACACAAAATTTATTTTGTAAGCCAATATCAATAACTTATGTTTGGTCTTCAGCTCTGACCTAGAATATCTACTAAAACCAGAAGAGTGGACCTGCAAGTCACAACTTGGACTTGAGTCAAACTTGAGTCACTATTTTGATTACTTGGGACTTGACTTTATGGAATTGATTTAATTGAGACAACTTGAACTTCTCAAAAAATAACACGAACAGGCACTCTGCATTTGTAACCACAATAAGACATTTATAAAAATAAATGAAAACATAAAAGCTGTTTCAGTATTGATAGATGGCAGATGCAGGGTAGCAGAGTGTTGACTCTGGCCCAATAAGGAGGTCGTGGGTTACTCCTGGCAGACCTTATCAATATCTCACTTTCTCTGGTGAGTTTGATGTTATGTGTCAGTGGGTTTCTCTCCTACTACAGGTTTTCCGTTCCCTGTGACTGAATGAGAGAATGAATGGTTGTCTGTCTAACCCTGCGATGATTGGCCACTGTTCAAGGTTTCCCCTCCGCCTAATGCCCAAATTACTGGATAGGCTCTATTCACCGCGACCAACGGATTAAGAAAGAAAATGAATATATAGACTGGAAAAGACTTCGATCTTGACTTGTGAGGCACTGACTTGTGAACCTGACTCACAGTTGACACCAAAGACTTGAAATTAACTTGAGACTTGTCAAAATAATGACTTGATCCCAACTCTGACTAAAACTGCTAACATAATCAATCAAATTCATTTTTCATCTTTTTCACACAGACTTCCAGTTGAAAAATGCAGGATTGATAACTTCTACTCCTCCATTAGGAACACTTTTAAACGATGTGTCCTTAATCTCTTTTGTCACGCTGCTATTGGCTGCTTGGAGTCATCCCTCAGTATAATGTGTTTATTTTGAGGTGTAAAAAAAACAGTGCATTTGCAGTGAGCCGCTCTGGGCCCGGCGCTCCATTTTGCATTTAGGCAAAACGCGGCCACCATAAAGAATTCATGACAAAGTGGCTGAATAATTACACAGAGCATGAGAGTCCGCTCAGCCAGAGCTGGGCTAAAACTGCCTGTTTTATGACGCTTTCAGGTTTTCACTTTGGAAAATTCAAACTCTATTGGGTACAGGTGCACTCACTGGAAAAGTGTCTGTTTTCCAAATCAATACACTTGCTTTGATTGGAAACAGACATTTTGTAATTTTTTACACATTTATATTACATATCAATATATTTTTCATCTGATAAGATTAAATTCATTGTGAATGGGAGTCTCTTTTGACCTTCCTTCCGCCTTTATAATAACTACACCTTAATCATCCCTAGTAAAGCCTTAATTGATCATGAATAAAGGGTTAATAATCCACGAACAAATCATTAAGCTGTCCCTGTCCTTCCAGATGAGTCACTTCCCTAATGCTGCATTCAGATCGGACCATGTTTTTGCGTCAGAGCTTGATTATATTTACACATTTTAGCGTTATAAATAGCTTTTATATGCACGATCTGCATTCTGATCACACGTGTCTGTGCATTCACAGACACATTGACAGAGTGCTGAAAAAGTTGTCTCAGAGCGAAACACAGGAGGAGGAGAATGAAATACCTGACATGCAGAGGTAATTCCAGATCTAAGTTCAGACTCAGGTCTTCATTAGTGATGGTCCTTTGGTCGGCAGAGAGTTTTTGGTACAGGACTTCCTGCGGTCGGGCTAGCGAGAGGAGTGAAATATTCAGAGAGTTGTCTCCTCAGTGTTGAGGTCTGGAGGGAACATCACTGTCCAGTACAGAGTCCTGCATAAAGCTGAAGACAGAACCTCCACAGGCATCGGCAGGTCCACACAAGGTCTGAAATGCTCTTCCATGTGCATTCTCCTTTCTTTCTTGGTTTGGTTTCTCCTGGTCTGCTGCATTTAGAAAACATAGTTTACCCTAACTTCTCCTTCATGCAATGTTCTTTTAAGTCTTTCTCTGTACTGCTTCACTGTCATGTCGTAATGTTGTTTTTGTTTTTTTAATAATCCCATGTGATTTTATGGTTCATCCAAGACATATTCCTATTGTTCGGGCCTTGGACACTAAAACGGTCTCCAGTCTAATGCAGCATAATGAACTGTGGCTCTACAGACTTAAACTCTATATATCCCTACAAATACACGTTAGTCCTGTGATCACATCTACAGCCTGTCCATCCATGGGAGTGGATCTCTCCTTCACTGTGGTTCTTCACCAGATATTCCCCTCTGTGTTTTTGTTTTTTATTTTTTGGAGTCTTTCCTTGCTGAGAATTCGGGTCTGGTCAGTGGAAGCTCTGGGACAATTATCCATTTGCCTGTCTCCTTCTGCATTATTGACTGGAAGGTTCTGTTTAGACTGCTGCCCTCATGACCTGACCCTGAATAATGTTGAAGAAAATGAACAGAACAACCTAGCGCTATTGTGAGACAGGAGTGTGGCCATGTTTAATCCACACCACAAATGAAAATGAAATTAGCCTTAGTAATGTATGAAGAATATTTAATAGCTAATGATCAAGTTTCAAGCTTAGTAACTTCAACAAAATCTATATGAATAAGTCTTTGCTCCAAATCTCTCTTGCTGCAAAGCGACATTTAACTAAACATATTCAAGTACACAAAACATCGCTGATTGGACTGTGTAAAAGCTAAAATGCATGTTGTGTCCAGGTAAAGCCCTTTTCCTCGGGGCAGAACGGCAGTCTTTCTGTACACGCTCCGCTCGCCCAGGCTCAGGGTTAAATATAGAAGCAGCAGCAGTCATGTGTGACAGCAGCCGCACCTCAGCCTCACAAACCCCCCTCTGACCCCCGCGTAACATACATGCACACTGTCTGAGAGAATACAATGCAGCACTGGGCTAAAGTCAGCTACACTCAGATCGTACATGTTCTTACCATGTTACAGTGGTTTCTCTTCCTCCCACCTCCAAAAACATACATCCCTGTTTCCCCTGGTGAATGAATGAGAGAGTGAGGATGACTGATTGAATGGACTTCACAGTACTGAGTCAATGATAAACCTATAACCAACAAAGTGACAGAATCCAAATGACTGCAAACTTACGAAGCAGCTGAAGGAGTGATTAAGTACTTTTTGCGTAATTAGAAATGAAAAGACGGCTTTGATTGACACTTTCTGGATTAATCAAGGAAAACAGAACAAAGCAGGACAGACGTTATTATTTTCAAATGTATAATTTTCAAGATTGTCAGAAGCATCTTTTAAATATGAATGGGTCGGTTGTGGTTGTTCATTATCCTGTCAGTCAGCCTTTTTTTTTCTTTTTGGTTTGTCCCAGTGAGCGCAGACTTTACTGATACATTCCTCTATTATACATTCTTATTTTTTTTTTTATCCATTCATTCATTTTCTTTGCTTATCCTGAGTCGAGTTGTGGTGGCAGAAGTCTGAGCAGGAAGGTTCAGACTTTCCTTTCTGCCACACACTTCCTCCAGCTCTCTGAGGGAATTCTAAAGTGCTGATTTATACTTCCCTGTTACGCTACGTCCTCGCAACAGGCTGCCATTGGATCTTCTATTTCCCCCGGGGCTCCTGGTAGCCTATTAGAAAAACTTGCAACAACATTTTTACCCGTGTTTGTGCTCTTTTAGTGCCCAAAACGAAAGTCACTTAACGTCAAAATGCACACTGATCTGTGATCTGGTTGTTATTGGTTTAACTGACTAGACGCACTTGGGACCCCTGATTAGCTCAGAAGAGAAACTCCAATGACCTGACCACGTGACTGAGCATGAATCAGCCTAAGCCATTCCCAGGGCAGTCAAAAAACATGTATGGCCCTCTCCAGCGTGAGTCTTACCAAAGTCTGAATCCGGTGTGACATGCCCGGAACGCCTCACCAGGGATACTTGAACTCCTCTACATGTGGCAGACCCCCTCCACCTGGAAAGGGCAAAGCACTTGAGAGTTCCACAAAGTACTCACTTTTTTCAGTCAAGAACCCTGGCCTCGGATTTGCAGGAGCTGATTTTCACCACAGCCGCTTCACAGACAGTTGAACACATCCCTGAGCGTGTGGCAAGTCCTGGTTTGATGAAGCATCAGGACAACATCCACAAACAGCAGAGATGAGATCTATTCAGTCCACAAAAACAATGAACAGAACCAGTGGCTCTCTGAGGGAGTCCAACACAGTCTCACTAGATGGTGTACTTTTACCACGACACAAAAACAGCGTATTTTGACCACGACTTCACAGCTATTTTTAGTACTTATGTTACGCCGTGCATTTAGCACGATATGAAAAAGCGTAAACATGACACGAGATTTCACAGCTCAAAATAGGACGAGTTTTGGTTGAAGCCACGTGGAGACGTTTTCTTCAGGTGAAACACATACATGTTTAGGCATAAAGTTACTAAAATTGGAAGATTAGGTCTGGGCTTGGGGCAGGTTAAGATTAGAATCAGGAATTCATTAATATTCATAAATAAGAACATGTCTTAACAACCATATTGAAATGAATGGGGACTGTGACGCGTACTATAATTACGCAGAACTCTGCTTATCATACCTCATTTACATATTGTGTAATGTCTTTGAAAATGTACGCTTTCTTGTGAGATCGGGCTCGGGAGTCCAACATGCATCGGGATTGGGAATCTGTCTGACTTATAACCAGCAATGACACCTTCAAGGATACAGTTGAACACCTTCTCCAGATCCACAAAACACATGTGGACTTTTGGGCAAACCCCATGAACCCTCGAGGACACACGTTGAAGAGCATTGAGCTGGTCCAGTGTTTCAAGACTGAGACCAAAACCACACACCTCCTCAATCTGAGGTTCGACTATTGGTCTGATCCTCCTCTCCATTATTCTGGAGTAGACCTAAACGGAGAGGCTGAGAAGTGTGATCCCTCTGTAATTGGGCACATCCTCCTGTCCTCCTTCTTAAACGGAGGGACCACCACCGCCAGAGGTACTGATGTCATATGAACATGCAGATTCATGCTTGATCTAAAAAATAAGACACACAACATCTGGATGGTACATATCCTTTTATTATTTCCATTCTCAATGCTTCAGACACACTTCCTCATTCTCCAAAGTTTTCCGCGTGACACAACGATCGGCCGCTTGCACCCTCGCCCCATTTCGACCCATAAAAAAGTAAACCTCTTCAATAAATAAAATATAAAAACAAATAAAAATAGGATACCAATTTCTTTTTTTTTTCTCCAGAAAGTTATTACAGCATAAACAATGTTACTGTGTTTTAGGTCTCCGTTGTTTAGTCGTCGTAGTTTTCATTAGTAGTATTAGTATCAAGTCAGATTTTTGCTTATATAATTGATCATTGCATCAAGTTGACATCATTCATGTTAATATAAGCATGCAAACGAGGTTCCCCCAAGGCCATTCAGAACTGCACGAACAACAGGACAGAGGAATGCTGGGAAAACACAAAGGCTGACGTCTGATCGGATTGGCTGGTGGGATGTCGTGAGCCGCTCTGATTGGTGGATTTGTTGTCTTTGTTTATGTCTTGCCACTGTTAATGCTGATGCAGTTTCCGATGCAGAGAAGAGATTTCCTTTGAGGACGATAAAGCACACCCTATTGTTGGCTAGATCAAATAAAGCTGCTCAATATTCATGGTTAGCTGGTGGTTTCAGTCGGCGTAAACAAAATAAATCCAGATATGACGTTAGTTGAGGATCAGCAGCAGGTGCACTTTGACTCTGATGTTAAATGTAATTCAAAAGAATTTTTTACACTGTTCTCATTGCAGACGAGGTACAGTCCATTCTGAACAGAAAAAATATACCAGTCAGCTTGAAAACTAGTGTCCAGTTTTTTGTTTTTTTTTAATTAATATTTTCAACCCTCATTCGAATATTGTTTGATACACGCAGCACAATTTGTATCACATCAAAATGTTCGTCATTTAAGTTATCAATTTATTCATCGTCTTCCACTGGTTCTGGGTTGTGGAGGCAACAGTCTGATCAGGGAATGCCGAGGTGTTCCCAAGTCACATTTCCACTGGCCCTACTTGGATCTACTCTAATCCAGGGTTTTCCAAACAGGGGGACAAGGATCCCTAAGTAACGTGAAAATTGTTTAGCAATAAAATAAGAATCATGTGCTTTGTTTTCAATTATAGACCTACATTTTTTATGTGACGTGTGCTTGGGCATTAACCCTTTAAGTGCCAAAATAGCAATTCTCTGTTGACAATTAACTCAATAATCGATTAGTTGTGATTAATCGATTAACTTGTTGCAGCAAACCCAGGTAGCCATAGTGGCTAGCTGATTATTGCAGTATTGCAGTATCTATTGGATTCTATCAGCACTCTGATCAATCAATGTCCCTGTTTGAGCAGGGACTAAAAAGTACCTGGTCTCAGTAAGGCAAGTGGATATGCGCAAGACCCTCCAGTGTGTCCTGGTTCTACCCTCAGGCCTCCCCAGAAAGGTTTTGTCCAGGAAGTAGAGATACAGATGCAACCTCGGCTGATTCATTTCGACGTGAAGGAGCAGTAACTCTAGTCCAAGTTTCTCCTGTGTGTGACTGAGCTTCTCATCCTATTTCTAACACGCTGATCCCACTACATGCAGCTCCGGTCCGCCCCGCCACAGTCCGCCTCCGAAAGTTGGCGCAAACCCCTCGCCCACTGCCTCAACTTCAAAAACACGAGTTTGTGAAAAATAAAGTCCTTTGATGTTTTGCTCCTCTGCTGAGGGGAAATAGGCTTCAATAATGTGTCTTCTGTTTGTGTGCCAGCGATATATTATGTAGTTAAAAATCTGCTGTGTCCAAACATCTTTAAATAAAACTACAAACTTTTTGTAATCTGATCAAAATAAAGTCAGTGTGGAGTGATTTTACTTTATTATCCGGACATAGCTCACTTTCTTTTTCCTGTTTGGTGCGTTCTGCTCTGCGGAGCTTGACTTGGCCGGACTCAGGCGCAGAAGAAAATAGCCTTGATCCATATTTTGGTCGTACGCCGGCGGAGAGGTGGAGCTGAGGCAGAGCACAGCTGCTCCAACGGTCAGAACCGAGCGGAGCTAGATGTAGTGGGATTAGCATGTAAGCGAGCGCACAGTCACCCTGCGAAGGAAACTTATTTTGACCTCTTGTATCTGTGATCTTGCCTGTTCTGTCATCACCCAAAACTCTAAATTGGAACACAGCCTGAGCAGTAAATCCAGAGCTTTGCCTTTACAGTAACTACAGAAAGACAAATCCGCTCTCCACTCTCAAAAGTAATCTAGCCATGTACAGTATCTTTAGTTTAGATCTTGGACTTAAATCATTGATGTGATTGAGCCAAATATCAATACAGCCAGCATTTCAACCAATCAGAGCAGAGCGTTCCCCCTCCTGGCTCATCCAATCAGACGTCATCCTTCTGAGAGGCAGGTTTGGCTCCGGGGCGAAATGACTAATCAACGTTAATCAGACAGAACAGGGCCGTGTGAAGTAAATGTCTCGTTTCCATAATGTCGTTTATCACCGGGCGCTAATGCCACTGAGGCAGACGCAAGGAATCATGGGAAACTGCAGACCGTTGGATCAATACTGTATACACTTAAACAAGCTGATCGATATCGCCTGACTACAACTGGATTGACGGATTCAATGCTTAATTTTGCAGGAGAAAAAAAACGAAAAATAAATTGAAGCCTGTTTAAAAGACAATTACTGACAGAACTGGAAAATTTAAAGACAGATTTAAATAGGTTTTTTTTCACATTTATTTATGTGCTTTGACTTAGGACGTGAGCAAGAATGTGTTCATTTTTATTTGCTGGTTTCATTTGTAGTTCTGGGGAGCTTTTATTCATGTAATTCATTATTTTTAGAACAATATCTGAGGCCTTCTGGAACATTAGTGGTACATCTACACATACGGGCAGTCACTCATGTAGCAAATCTTAAGTCTAAAAGCTAATTCACAAAATAAATAAACAGATAAATGAATAAATAAATATTTGTAGATTAAAATATTATAAATAAAGTAAATGTAATGTCCACAATTTGGCAGTATGGCATTGTTTTCTCTAAATTTAATAGATCTTCTTAGATAATAGTTCTGCAGCGGGAAAATAGGTTAGAAAGCAAAAACACGAACTGCATCTTGAGCTTTAAGATTTTGTGTCAATTCTGACCGGTTTTCACATCATTGAAAGTTTCTAGTCTGATATAAAACTGCTTTTCTTTAGCTTCTGCTACGGCTGCTGAGCTTCAGACTTCGTTCACCCTCACTTGTATTGCTCGTTGCACAAAGAATCATGAAGGAAACACAACTGCACATGTCCAACAGCCTAAAACTAACGTCCAATATGGCAACGAATGCCATTGACGAACAGCAGCCGCCATCTTGGATCAACGGGGCTTGGTCTTATTGCAGTATTTTGTTTGTGGTGACTACCATACAGGGAAAATATACAGAGATATATCCTCAATGAGCTAATACAGCACAGATGAAGTTTAACTAACAAGTTAACAGGCCAATAGGAAATGAGGCAGCCTTGTTTTCCCTTGTCCAATGTTTAACTTGCCTTAGCATTTCCATAGTTTATATTTATAAATGTTTTAATTTAACCTTTGTTTAACCAGGAAAGTCCCAATGTGATTATAACCTCTTTACATAGGTCATGTTAATGATGTTTTTCTGTTTACTTTAAGTACAAGGCTGCTACAACAATTTTCAAACAAGCTTGACACTAACAATTTAGTTTAAAATCCTCTGAACAAACATATACGGCAGTAAGCTTCTTTGTGCATCATGTAAATCAGAGGTGCCCAACCTTTTTCAGCTCGTGAGCTACTTTTAGCCTGAGTGCAGCTCGTAAGCTAACCTACAGATTTACATTATTTATTTATTTAATTTTATTTATTACAATGGATTTTGACTAGTTTATATGAAAAAAAATTATTGTGGCTTCTGCAAAAAACAAAAAAGCCATTAAAAGTCATCACCTCACTTGTAGCGCTTCAAACTATGACTGGTGATTACCATAGGGGTAATCACCTCTCTCTTTTTCTCTCCCCCTGCTTTTCCCCGTCTCATCCGTCTTTTGAGCTTGAAGTTCAGAAGCCGCACTGTTGCATTGTGCGGCACTCTTCAGCGGGCCAAAAGTGGAGAATTCCTGCTGGTGCATATAGAATTGCGTATATTGCATTTGTAATCTCTTGTAGTTCTCGATTGCAGTTTTGCGCTTGTAGCCTACAATTAAAGTTTTATAGACAGTCAGGGCTTTGGGATCGACTTCCTCTGCTCCGGCGATTGACCGGTCAACTGGTTGGGCACCACTGATGTAAATTAACTTTTCTAAATGCACAGCACTTTGTACAGAATTGGATCGGATTCAGTTTCACATGTGCATGGAATAAAATTGATTTACCTAACCTTAACCTAACATTGTGTGTTAATGCTTTACTTCCCCAAGTTACAGATCAGATCCGTGGAGAGAATACGGCCAATTACACAGACACATGTGACACCATTGTGTGTAAAACAACCGGAGCAAAGCATCTTCATGAAAACAGGCAGCTGCATGGCCCTCAGACACATGTAAACAGGTATTGAACTCAGCGGTCTGGAGTTACAGGGACAATAGCCACAGTTATTGACCCAGCGAAGCCCGAACACACGACAGGAGAGAGGGGAAAGGTAGTGTTTCGGCTGGCTGCGTGCCGGCGCTGTGGCTGTTCTGCTGAGTGTACATGAGCAGGTGTTGTAAAGGTGACAGACATGGCTTTTGTTAGAGCTTACCAAGTGGAAGTGCAGAAGTCTTGCTTTCTTTCTTTTTCGTTCTTTAGGGGAATCTGAATTTGTTCTGTCACAACAAACTGCCTCACTGCAAAAAAACGACAAGTGTACGTGAGTTAAAATCGCTTAAATTCAGAATCAGAGTTTTTCAGTGGTTTTAATTATATTGTGCTAGAAATGATAAATATTTGTTTAATTTTAAGTAGAATTAAGTAGAATTTGAAGTCGTAATAGTGGAAATGTGAAAGCAGTCTGTGATATGTGCGCGTTTTAGAGCAAAAGATAATTAATTGCTGAGAATGTTACACAATATAGCACTGGGTCTGTGAAGTAAGATCTGTGAAGAGACAAGTTTTCTAATGCTAAAGTCTGACAAATTTGAAAATAAACAACTTCTATGCACAGGTCAACTGGCTCTGTGCACCTAACTTCAGTTGGCTTGTGTACGTTCAAAATTGCTAACTTCTGTATAGATACAGTCGGCATCAAAGGCCCCGCCCACTAACGGACCTCTGAGGGGGAAAGTTAACATGAGGAGTGAATCAGAACAACAGTTTTACCACTGCTCAAAAACTACAACAGCAAATGTGGACTTTAGCAGATATATTGTGTCAAATACAGACACGAAGACATGAAGATAAATAAAGTGATTCAACCTTCCAAGTACAGTATGTAAATATATACTAACGGTAGCTGTGAGCTAAATACTAACGTGATGCTAGCGCCGCCTAGCGTCTTTTAGCATCTTTTTAACCTATTGTTTACTTTGCTGACATAATGCCACATCTCAGTAACCTCAATTTAAACCCGGTTGTAACTCGACTTGAATTAGTTGTACTAAAAATACTTTTAATTCGCCAGAAAACATCTTAAAAGAGGTAAACATTTTAGCTTCCCATTCTTTATTGTGGTGAGGCAGCAGATGTTTTCCCCTTAGCAACCACGTCCCCAACAGTGACGCGTTGCCGACTGTATCTATACGACCACTTCCTGTTAGCGTTAGCATTTAGACACAGTTATGTCTCTTTTTAAACACACAAGTGTCTCTGGTGAAATATTCCTCTGATATGTAAAGTCTTTAACATGTTTTCTGTAACATTCACCACAACTGTCTGATCTAAAGAATATTTATTTGTTTTAATCTGATGTAGTGAAAACTTCATTGCAAAGCATTGAACAGGAAGTGCTTGAACGTGCAGGATGTACTATTTTAAGCGAAAACAATTTCCATGCACAGAGTCAATTGCAACTTGCTCTGTGCACAGAATGCCTGTTGGTTTGTTTATATTTGAAATAGCTTAAGGAAAAAGTTTGAGTAAAGGTTAAAGTAAAAATGTAACAGTTTTTACTTAACCATAATTTTTCTTCCGATGAGCGTTTGTTTGATAGAATTTTTTATAAAATTGCTTTTCTGTTGTCATGACAACAGTGAAGACTGTTATGAAGCTATTTTGTTTGCTAACATCAGTTGAAGACTTAGGACATGTTTACTGTTGCACAACTAATGCTTCATGCAACAAACAAGCAAAAAAACATTTTTTTAAGCTTAGACAATATATATTGTGTGTGATCCTAAAGTCTGTGTCAGTGAGAAATGTGAGAAAAATGGAAATGTTGTTGTAGTTTTTCTGCTTTTCTGCCACTGTTTATCTGATTTTAGTTGTGATTGTTTACATTTATTATCAATCTATAACTGCTTTTTCCTATTTTAGTTGTATTTTTAGCTGGATTCCTTAACCCTTAAGAGGGGGGCCATTTTTGCTAAAACGCCGGACTAAAATCGTCTAAAATTCAAATGTAAACTGCTTCTAAACCCTTTGGAGCACAAACAATTGGCTGGACTCTTTGTGAAACTGAGGTTCTGTAGTTTTAGCCTCTGATGTCTGACTGACTCTAGTTTTAAGTGAGAACAAGCTCTGGACAAAAGAACATCAAGTTTTAAAGTCCGCCTAAAATTTTTTGTGTAAATGTAAGAATCAGTATAGCTGGGGTCATTAGCCTTGGACAGAATGACACTACATTTGGTTTATTTTGGGTTTGGACAATTCCTCTTCAAAAGCTGAAGCTATTTTCACATAAAAATTTTAAAAGTTTTAGGGACCTGTATTAACTTAAAAAAGTTTAGGCGGAGCTCATTAAAAATTCCTATTAAATTGTGGAGAATTTTTGAGATATTTTTTTATTTGTAAGTTTAGAGTAAAAACAGATTCTGATCCATCCCAGAATGGTTGATTTGACTGTGAATAACAGGGTTTCAATTTGATTTTTATCTATAACATGCCAGGGAGCTTGAGAGTTGATTTTTATAACATGGTGGGCAAAAATGAATTAATTAAGAAAAAGTGGGCGGGCCCGTGGGCGGGCCCTCCACCTCATAAGGGGTTAAAGAATTGATTGTAATTTGTTTCCATTAACTCTCATACATTTTTGCCAGTCATTGCTGACTCGATTATCAAGATTTCAACTCTGAATTCAAGCGATTTTAGCTCACGTGGATTGTCCGATTTTGCAGTTTTTGTAAAGATCTTTTTAAAAAATTATTGTTTTCTTTTAAATTGAATCAAAGCACAAACCCCACACGAGTTATTTTCGATCACCGTCGTGTCAACAAGTTTTTTTTTTGTTATTTTTTTCCCTCGGACGTACGATACACAAATTTACTGAAAGAATTACACAGTCAACACAGTTACTTACATCAGGCAAAGGGTTAGAAAGAGAGAGAGGAAAGAGAGAAAGACAGAGAGATAGAAAGAAGAGAGAAAGAGAGAGAAAGAGAGAGAAAGGAGGATGATTGGCAGCTGATTCAAGACGTCATAGACAATACAAACTAATGTCTATGGCCCCACACAGTGCAATGAGACACACAAGTTTCCACGGCAACGCATCAGCGGCGACACGGATCAGGCAGGTACAGAACGCTTTGGTATTTAAAAAAAAGTAGTTTGTATTCTTTTTATTGTACTTTCATTTGAGTTGAATCCATTTTTAATTAATGGAAGTCAAACTGAGTCAATCTTGTCTTATTTTACCGAAGGTGAAATTGATCTTTGACTTTGTTGTGCTGAAACAGATTTTAAAATGATAATTTTTGTAGTAGGCTAGGCTAATGGTGGTTATAAGACAGTGTAATCCCCCAGGAATGATCCTAATGTTTTTTTTTCAATCCATCAGATTGAAAATGATTTTTGGATAAGAATCAAAAGGTCTAGATTTTCGGAAACGCTGTCCAGATGACAACTTTGAAGCCTTTCTACTAATGATGATCATGCACTAATGTCTTCGGCTACATCTGGTGGTGTAGTCGCCATAGTGACACAGTTGTTAACCCTGGCCCTCTGGTTAGTAAGTTTTTATATATATACTTTTGTTCGTTGTTTATGAAAAGTCCATCTCTTATGAAGGAACTATCAAGATGTATGCTTTCAAAAAGCCAAAAGTTTCCTTTGTCGCTTTTGACTCAATTAAAATCTGGCAGCATTGAATGGTGCGTGTGTTCACTTCTTCCTCTGTCACAGCCCCTCGGTCCTGGCTCACGGTATGTGCGCAGAGCTTCTGCTCATGCACAACTTTTCTCTACGGAAAACCACCTGAAGCTACACTTTCAAGCTGGAGGAGTATCAGTTGCATCGTGAGTGATAAATGTATCAAGTTTGAGAAACACATTAAAACATAGTGTTGTTTAATAAAGCTTCATAAGACACAAATCAGTCTGTTTTGCTCATGTTTTGCTGAAATCACTTGTTTTAGCTCGTTTCATTCATAAATGTGCAATTTCTACCAGCGTGTTCAATTGATTTGCGTCGTCACATCTACCGGAGCAGAGTTG
The DNA here is from genome assembly GCA_038363315.1 of Mugilogobius chulae. Classification (NCBI taxonomy): domain Eukaryota; kingdom Metazoa; phylum Chordata; class Actinopteri; order Gobiiformes; family Gobiidae; genus Mugilogobius; species Mugilogobius chulae. Next base: position 16,370,906 of record CM076396.1, on the reverse strand, counting down.
CAGATTGCACGTCTACTAATTTAATGTCTATGGCACTCTGCAGGATCAAAGGTCATTTGCTTGTAACGACGCTCAGATATGCTTTCAGACGCTTGTTTTTCGCTTCACCTATGCAAATTTAGACAATGTGCACATTTTAAAAGGGGGGAAATGCACATAAACAACAAACACATGATATATCAAACCTTACTAACACGTAGACTAAAGGGCCAGGGCTAACAGTAGTGTTATTATGACGACTACACCACTGGATGTATCTGTCCAAGGTCAATCTGAGAGAGAATAACCTCTACTGTCAACAACTGAAGAATGGCTTGTAATCTCTGTTTCTTTCAAAAGGGGCAATGACAAGAATGATGCAAATTAGCTTGGATACGCTAAGTCTGGTACGTTTAGATTATTTATTGAAGTTTAACCGCGCTGTACCGTCTTGTTCCGTGCCGCTCCGCTCGCCGGAAAACAAATTTTACCGAACTCATTCACACACAAACAGTCAAACATCATGGCTCCTTTTAAAGACACTGGACGAGACACGTTTTGGGATCCACGTTTTTTTCTCCCCCGCAAGTCTGTGGACGCCAACGAAGTGGATGGAACCAACCCAAGTGATGCACGGTCTAGACAATACAAAACTAACACGCACGGGTTCAAAGCAATACTGACGTGGGAAGTCTTCTTTACGTGAAATAAAAACCTTTCCGTGAGCTAAAAACGCAATGTCGTCTTTCTAGATTCCAGTTCTCACCGTTCAGATAATTCCAAATGTCCGGAATGTTTGGGAAGTCTCTCGAAAAAAGCTTCAAAAATCCTCTTGCAAAACAGAACTTGGAAAAAAAATCATGAGAAATAGAGGGGACACGATTCTAGGTTGCGTTAACATGCTTACTTAAGTCCTCGGATTTTCAAATATTCTTGACATCAATAGCGACCACTTTTTAAAAAAACAAAAAAATGGCCAGGAGAGAAGTTTCCCACCACCACACGTTGGGTTTTGATTGGTCCGTCTAAAGAACTACCACATTTTTGCACTAAAATATCTTCTTTTTTAAGAGTCCAGACGCGTGAGCCTTTGGTCCTTGGATTTCAGACGACCATTTGACGATGGCTTTATTTTTTTTTTTAATTCACCGTATTTTTTTTTCAAAAGTTTATCACGTCACACTCCTCCTAAAATGACGAAACTACAATATGCACACATGGACTACGCACTTCTGACGAGATGTGTACTGTGCGTCTATGTTAAAAGTGAATGAAACCGATAGTGATGGTGCCGCTAGCTCGCTAATTTACACAACCCTCCAACCGTTGCTGCCTCCAGTTTGACCGTTGACGGAGATCTGTCAGCTCGTAGCGCGTGTGTGTGTTTTTCTTTTTCTCGTCGTCTCGTCTTGGAGAAAGGTCTTGGGTAGGTTAAGACCGAAGCAGACCGAAGCGGACCAAAGCAGACAGCAGCAGCAGCACGGGATCACGTCTTATCGCTGTGTCTCTCGATCGTCCATGGAGAGAAATATTCACACGTGGAAGAAAAAAACAGAAGCTGGAGATGGTCATGACCTGAAGGAAGAAAGAGAGAGAGAGAGAGAGAGGATTAGTGTGGAAGGACACAGCAGGAGGCGGTAATGTGTAGATCTCACCGAGGAGACTAACTCAAGGTCAAACTGTGATATTAAAGAAAGACGTGACAGTCATAAAACATTATCAGATCTGTCACATAGGTGTGGAAAACTACAGGTCGGATAATGCGTTTCTTCACATTCACTCAGACTGTGATTCATTTGAGTCTGTAATCACCTTTTACATGGAGATGAAAATGCTTTCCCTGTACAGTAGAGCTGTGTAATTAATCGGAAGAGCGAGAGATCACAATCCAGTCATGGATGGCTCATAAAAGCTCAATGCTTATACCGAAAAAAGCACCAAAGCTTTTCATTATTTCAGTTGAGAAACATTAGTTTGCCATTAGATGTTAAGTTGTACCTTAAAATCTATAATGACCAATATAACCAATTCACTTATTTAAATTTCTCTAAACCTAGTTCTGTGTTTTAATTGAACAAAATTAAAGAATGGTTTAATTATATAGCACATTTCACCAAACACCTGGCGCCTCAACATCTGACCACCACCAAGTGTTCCCTAAACTGCATGTTATTGGTTGGTGGGAAAACAAGAGTGCCTGGAGAAAACCACCCAGACACGGGGAGGAACAGGCAAACTCCACACAAAAAGGTCCGGACCACGTAGAAGTCAAACCCACGACCTTCTTGCTGTGAGGCTAAAGAGCTATCCACTCTGCCACTGAGACAAAAAGAAGATATGCCTGGAAAATCCAGACAAAACATAATAATCATATCGCCTACGTCCCTCTTTCAAGTTTCAGTGAGTGTGACTGACAGATTGATTAGCCAATCAGTAATGTGCATCATCGTTGGGTTGCAACTTTCATATGAAAACAATCATGGTTGTATTGTATCTTTTCCTGTTTTGTAAAGCACTTTGAGTTGCTCTGAGTATGAATTGTGCTACAAATAATTTTGCCTTGCCTTTACGAGAGAAAATAACACAGAGAAAATAACACAAGAATAACACTAAAATACAATGCAGAATCAATGAACCGAGCAAAAACATATTTTAATGTAAGGTAAGTGAAGTTCTGTCTAACTGACATATGATCAATCAGCTCCTTTGTTTCATCTGTGTCAGGATAATAAACTAATCTGATTGCCCGGTACGTTGTGGAGGTGATCTAAGTCGCGGTGGAGGGAGTGGTGACCAGACCCATTCTTCACAATTTGCTGAAGCGCCGGCTCTGCATCCCAGGCAAAAAGATTAAATTAAATTAATTAAATTAAATTAAATTTAGCCACAGTGCACAGTTATGTTGAGTTTTAGTTCAGCCCAGTTACACAGATTATATTCTTTTCTCTCTGATCTTCAGAAAATGAATTGTTCTGAATTTTGCAGATTTGTGATCCCCAGTATCTCAACTCCTGATTTGGAAAACACATGACTCACATTTGTGCTTTATTACACTTTTTTTTTCCCCACATCTATGCAAGACATGAACATTAAAAATAATGTATTTTTCCTCTTTAAAAGCTGTTCATTTAATTTCAGTTGCTAATATTTGTCCTTCGCGTTATTATATTTCAAATCACTATTTTCCTTCAAGTGCATTTGAAAAAGGTCTACATAGCACCAAAACACAACAAACAAAAGACATGGACACTACCTGCTGGTCATAAAGCGGACATAAGCATAAAAAAGTAGAATTAAAGTGTGTTAGTGATTTATTTTTGTGTATGATTGCAATTATTCACACCAGATTTTATTGCACAGACCCTGGTCATGTGCAAAAATACAATGTATTACTTTTACGCAAAACACAAATCTTCTAGCATCATAGATCAAAGATTATATTGCACTAATTCCTAACTTAAATTTGTACAATGATGAAGAGAAGAATGCAGCTTTGCCTACACCTGGTCATGAACTAATTTGCGTTGCTTTAATCTGCATCATTGTAACATTAAATTCTCCATCTCCTTCCTCAGTGTTCAGTGCTCTCCAGTGCAGCTGCAGTCGTATCTGTGTGAGGCTGGAGATGGTTCTTCACGAGGAGGAGGGGCGCTGGGTTACATAAGCAGCAGCACACACAGATTACACAGCTGCCAGTGCCTCAGAGCGGCTCCACGTCCTGCTCTTTATCTCCGGCTCACAGTCCCACAGCTCGGCGCATTACTCCACTGTGTCCATCCACACAAGGGCCTCTGTTTACACACACTCACTCCGCAGCGGTTTGGGACGGCACGTGAGGCCGGTGATCGCTGTCACAGTCTACAATCTGTGTTTGCAAATGTGACTTGTTTCTCATTAACAGAGGAGGCTTTGGCGGCTTGTCGTCTAATTTTTGCTCCCAAAGTCTACAAACAATCACACAGTAAACTGGTGGTGAAACAAATGATTCTTCATAATTGTAGAAATGTGATTAACAAATGGGAGAAATCAATAATTAATGTTTTGGTTCTGTAGAGGCAGGAAGTGACCTTTACACCTCAAAATGGTTTTAAAAAATGATATATATTTAGTTTTTCATTGCTTTGCGTATCAACATGTGTGAAACACTACAATTAATTAATCCTACTTCAAATTAGCAGACTTGGACTGAGTTAGTCACTATCTTGATAACTTGAGACTTAACTTGATAAAATAAACTAAGAGTCGGGATTTGACTTGGTCCTGGAGTTCTGTGGCTGGACACAACTTGATGCTTCTCTTAAAAAACACTTTATTATAAAAATCAATGAAATTGCATAAAAATACCAGATGTTCTTGGTAATTTAAAACAAAGACCTTAAAGTAAAAGAGGACTTGAAGACTCAAGTTGGACTTATGGAACACTGACTTGGGACATGATTCAAACTTGAAGCTTACGGAAAACTGATTTGGTCCCCCGTCTCCCATAGGCCTATTGTCATTTAAAATCACTAGAATGACTTCAAGGTTTAAGGTTCTTTTTATTGTCTGTCTCCTTGCGGAGCTGTTGAGTTCGAGACAGGGGGTCAGTAGCAAAAGAAAAATAGACATACATAAAGTGAAACAATTAAGTGTATGAATATGCTCATAAAAATGTTTTTATGAAATAATTCAAAACTAATGTTGACACACATTTTCTAAATTTTGCTACCAAGAAAAATAACACATGTTTAATACTAATAATACCCACTTGAATTAGGCCTACTACAAGCTCTTTTCTGGTCAAAGATTTAAACCAGTGTTGCTCAAACTGTGGTACATGTGCTTCTGGTGATACTTAAAGACATCTGCTGAGTATGTCTTTACAGACAATATGTTGTTTGTGCTTATATTAGCTAATACAAATCAGTTTGATCTGGTTGCTATTGACCTTTTGTCCCGCCCTTGGCTTGGAAATGCACTTCTGTTTGGCTCTTAGTAACTAAAGTGTTTGTTTGTCTGCTTGTAATTAAAAAATGACAGTTAAATAAACCATCGACTGAAATCTACAGGCTAAATGCAGCTAAACAGGTGAACGTCCTAGAGTGGCCTAGGTCATAGAGCCAAATAATATATTTAGCGGTGTCAAATTAGTGCATTAATTGAGATTAATGAATTAATTACAGACACATTAATCGAGTTATTTTTTTAATCGCATTAATCTATTTTGAAATGTTTAACTTCATTTTTTCCACATGCGAGTTGCAAGTGGACACAAGGGTTTTTGACTTGACAATGTCGCAACAAAAACTTCCAAAAGTATTAATTCTTTGCAATATATTAATATTTTCCATCTGCAACAATAATGTAATCAATTAAATTGGATAAAAACAAAACAAAAACACTTAAGTTGAGTGTTTTTTTTTAGGTGAGATTAAAAATAGATTAATTAATTACAGATCATAATTAATTAATCTCTTCAATTTTTTAATCGCTTGACAGCACTAATTATAATTTGTTTGAGAATCACTGACTGTCCACTCTAGGCATCTCGCTGTGGCACCTGATGCTCCTTCAGTCTCCCATCTAAATACTGACGAGCTTTTAAAGGCTGCTGTCTACTGTATTTCAGCACTTGTGCAAGATGACGTGGTCACACTAAAAGCTTTGTTATTTGGGCAGGAAAAAAAGTGTTTTTATTATTAATGTATTATCACACTGTAGAGGTTTTTCATAGAATTCAAATAAAAACAAGTATTGTGTATTCTTCTCATTGTTCTTGTCTTTAAAACATTCTCTTGAGAACATTTAGTTATGCATCTTATCCATATTGTAACTTTAAAAACACATATACTGATTTTGTACGAGTGTGTTGGATTGTGAATATGCTTAAAATAACAGAAGATATCTTGATACTCACATGTTTAGTCGGAGTGAGGGCTGTCCACCACGATGTGAGGTTTAGAAGAGGATTTCTCTTCCTTATTTGACACAAACGTACCGATGAATTTCTCCTGCACACAAGAACAAAGGGAGGTTTTATATTTTGTGTCAAATGTCTTGCTCAATAACACGACAACACAACATTACACAACAGCAGGGGTGGCTAACTGGTCAGAGGACAAGAGACGAAATCTTCTGCTGTCATCTTTGAAGAGCCACACCATGAATCGACCCCGGGGGGCGAAATAAATGTATCTTTAGTTTGAATTTACAACACCGACCCTAGATCCATAAGGTCTTTATTTCAAATATAAATAAAACAATGTGTTGATGTAATTCAGGGTGGTCTGGGGAGAACATTTTTTTTTTAGATGTGATATTCCTATTGTGTGATGTAATTTAATTTAAAATATATGAGGCAGTTAATTAAAAACAAGATTTCTATGGGGGCCCCACATATAGAGGAATTTTTTGTTTATCAACACGGGCGATGCACGCGCACCCATCCTGCAGAAAGAGCCTCCGCACATCGCCACATACAGTGGAAACAAGTCAAAAAGCTCCGTTGTCAGCCAACGTCAAGAGTCTATCACTTGCAAAAACAAAAGTTATGCTGCTAAGTTAACATTTATGGATGAAATTCGATCCTACGACCCTTAGAAGTTACTTTCAGGTAAGTGCGAAAAACGGCGAGAAAAACACTGTCTCAAGCTTCAGGGGACAGACGTCTATCAGACCGGTTCATACCTGATGAAAGCAGCTCGTCCCGTTTCGTTGTTTAATTGGAACAAGTTTTCCAATGTAAACAAATGGAGAGGCACGCTTTCTGCAGGACGCAAAAATCCCTCTATAGGTCAGATTAGGAATCCCATTTTTTTTTTTTTTTTATGTTTGTTTTACATTTTCATGTTTGGAAGAGCGAGTGGCGGCGCACAAAAGCTGCAGCGGCCCGGAGGCTCACTCCAAACGTAATTTTGTGGTACTCTGTGACAATGACATTACATCTTTCTGTTCTGTTTTGAAAATCAATTTGTAGTATTTCTACATAAAAAACAGGACAACTTGGAACATTGTTTTTCTTACATTTGTCAGACTGAAACGCCGCACGCAGCAAGTTTCACATTGAGGACTATAAGTGTAAATGTGTTTTTCCTCTTCACCTGCAGAGCCTGGACTTAAACAGATGTGCAAACTCATGAATAATTATATATTAATCATATATTGTCAGAGTTTTACACTTACTTATGCAGATCAAACTTATGCAAGATTTATGTGTCTGACTTCTGCTGCAGGAGAAACTCAGCCTGCGTTTACTCACATTCATTTAGACTTTTTTACACTTATACTGCTGCGACGTTAAATATTTCACTTATTTACAGAAAACGACTGGGGAACAGTGAAGGCGTTGTCTTCACTACGAGCTGTTTTGCATTATTACATTTGTGTTGCGTTGTAACCATAGACTGTATATATATTATACAGTCTATGGTTGTAACATAACAAAACAAAAGCCTCGGTAAGAATTATGTCTTCAATAATGTGAGAATAAAAACACACGAATATGAAGGCAACACAATAAACTATTCCTGCTGTATCTTACAAGTGCAGTCAATTATTGGAGGCTTGTGTTTCAAAAGTGAAGCTTCATGTTTTATCATCTCTGAATTGTCTGTCAAAATATATCAGCAAAAATATTTATAGGTGCACTTTGTAATATTTCTGGATTATGTGTTATTGCTTAGTGCACTTAAAGAACTTTCACATTTGCAGCTTTTGGTTTAGACCGGGGGTTCTCAAACTTTTTATCCAAAGGTCCAAAATTAAAACATGATCAAGTTCAAAAGTCCGGATGAAAAAGTATAACATTTACAGTATTATTGTTATTATTCAACTTACTGACATTGAATGAAGTGCTTATTGCAGAGTGTAAAAATTAAAGTCATGTAAACATAACAAAATAAACAAGCTTGCAACACTAGCTTACAAAACATCCAAAAGAACCCTGTGCATCAAAAAGTGCAAAAAACAACTGTTCACTGCTTCACATTTCTGTTTGGTTTGTAGCTGTTGGTGTGCACCAGGTAGGGTTCAGATTCTGGGCCCAGGCCCTGCAGGAAAGTCTGGTCGCGTTACTGTCACTTAGTTGTTGGGCCGGGCCGGGCCGGGCCGGGTTTGAGTCAAGATGCAGAGCTGCATTAAACACGTGCGCTTCGCAGATGATTGACAGCTGCGTCTGAACACAGAGGTGACAAAAAGTGAATGTTTGAAGAGACCAACTATACGGCGTGAAAAGTTTGAAGCACTGCCACGAAGCAAGGAGAGAGAGACAGAAGATTATTGTATAAGCGTGGAGCAGGTAAAAGAGGAAGGAGAACGAGAGACAGGGAAAGCACGTCTTTCATCAGCGCGGACCAAGGAAAAGGTGAGGAGGAAGAGAGAGAAAGCACACACGTGTTATGTGCACGGTGAGAAAAGAAAGAACAAGAGAGAAAGAGAGATGGAGAGACGTGTGGTAGGGAGGAAGCGCTTCTGGTGGAGAAACACCGTAAACATGTAAACGGCTACTGCATACTGTACATAAACACAAGGTCCGCTCATGAGTGCGCTACACTTGGAATTAAAAACATGAGGGAACGGCTGCCCGGCCTGGACAAAATGGTCTTGAGTAACCCTGCTTTATACTTTAGGACTTTGCTTGGTTTGGTCTAAGTAATAAGTCTTGAATACTCTCACAGATCACAGTCCAGACCAAAGCCAGTTTTTTGGTCCAGAAACCTCTTCACATCATCCCTTTGCCTTGACAACAGTCGACACAGCTCCATGGAACGCCTGAAAGTCCGGACTTTCTGAATATAGTGTGAAACCAAACTCTGTAGAGCAAACCAAAATAACAGAACACCTAAATGTTTTAAGTCCAGACCTTGATGCAGACTTTCGAGTACAAATCAGCCCTTTCTCATCGCAATAAAGACAAAGGTCATGTTACCAGTCAGATCTGTTAAGAGGCGAGTTTATAGATGCTGTAACAAATAAAATGCGTGCAGATGAATAATTCTAAAGACCAATGATGCATATCAGTGTAGTTTTGTGTATAAAAAATATTTTATTAATGTTTCCTGAAATCTTAAATATAATCATGTTCACTGTGTGTTCTAACCTGTCCTACACCTTTAACAGATGGATTAGACAGCCTGTTTCTGTGATTGACCTGCATTTCTTCGTGTATCTGTAATGTTTTTGTTTTGCTCTGCCTCCTCAGTCGACTATTACAACACACTGAGAGCGTGGTGAATGTGTTAAGTGAATTATTAATGTCCAGCGCCATTATTTACCGAGCCGTCGGTCCATACAGCTGCGAGCGTCAGACCGGCTGAAATTATTATTATGGAGTTATGAAGCAAACAGCGAACAAATCATGCTTATTTTCACTGGAGCGGTCACATTAGAGCTGCACACTAAACCGCTAATGTGACGCAATGATGTTACAGTTATACATCAGTGTTTTGCACTGTCAGAACCATTTTGTATCAAAGGTGAAGCTAAGGTTTTACCATTCAAAGTTTAAGAATAAAACAGCATATGCACCTACTAGGACTGCTCAGTATACAAAAATTAGATGCACCATAACATATGACTTTACTGGATCTAGTAAACATGGCTTGCACATATGGACACTTTTGCCTGCCCACTGTTACGTGAAAATATTGGAAAACACCCTGTTTAAGTTGGTGGAAGATATTTCGCTCCTTTTTAACGAAAAATAATATGAGAACCTGCTGCTGGAACCACATTCTCAAGGTTTCTCTCACACTACTTCCAACGAACAGCATAGTTTGTGTTTTATTAAAGTTGCAGTAGCTAACATTTTTTGTTGTAAATAAGTAAACTTTGTGCTTTCCACTAAAACGTTAATGACAAAAGCAGTACCTTGTGAAAAAATGAGACATCTGCATGCCGTCTGAATTGAATAATTAAGACTTTTAGATCTTATCAGGGTCCTCTTTAGTTTCACTTTGTTGTTTTAAAAAGAGGGTTTTAAGCCAAAGTTGCAACCAAAAGGGAATACATTTTGATATTAACCACATGTTGAAAGACTTAAGAGGGGAAGTTGTGAGATTTAAAACCTTTATCGTGTTTGCAGTGTGAAACTCGAGCCCAATCTCACAAGAAAGCATACATTTATCATGACATTACGCAACACGTAAATTACGTATAATTAGCACGAGTTCACGGCTGTTTTGCGTAAATTATGGTACGCGACGAAGTCCCAGTTCATTTCTATGGTGGTTGTTAAGACGTGTTCTTATTTATGAATATTAACGAAATCCTGATTGTAATCTTAATCTGCCCCAAGGCCCAGACCTAAATTTACACATTTTATTAACTTTATGCCTAAACTTACCCGTTTCACCTAAAGAAACGTCCCCAAGTGGCTGCAACCAGAAACGTAACTCAAAACAGCAGTGAACTCGTGGTCAAAATACGCTGTTTTTGTGTCGTGGTAAATGTACGCCCTCTAGTGATACTGTGTTGGAAACTTGGAAATACCCCACCTTTAACTCTTTCCTCGCCAGGACGTAAATATTTGTCATTGGACTTTTGTTCTATGCGGCTATGTTGGGCTCTCTGATGCATGTACTGACTTTGACTGGCGTCACATACATGGTGCAGTTTCACAGATTCATATGGTGCTAGATATTTTTATTTTGAAGGTGCATAGACACAGCATCAACGCATGCAGTACACAAGAATCAAGAGGGAAGAAACTGAAAGTGAGTAGTGAAAATGTAAAAGCGACCACAAACTGACAGCGTGGTATGTCTTTGTTTGTTTAGAAAAAATATTTTAAATTTTATGTTTTGTTTTTTGTTTTTGCATAAAATGTGTGTTAATGTTCTGAACACAAATATTTTTAATAGAGATGCACCGATCCGATACTTGGATCGGATATCGGTGCCGATTCAGGAAATTTGGCTGGATCGGGTATCGAATCCATGATATCGGTTCAGCCGTTATCATATTTGTGCCTTTAATTGGGCATAATGAGACCAATTTATTGTCTGGTGTTGATCATATTTGGACATTTTAATTAAAAGATTAAGTTGTTGGGTTGTGGCTTGCACTAGAAATAACAGTAACATAACACTATATGACAAAATGGTTCATGTTTTAATAAGAAAGAAAAGCAATTTTTTTTTTAAGAAAAGATATCCTTTATTTTTCCCACAATGGGGGAATTCCAGAAATTCCAATTTCACTCTTTACACTGGTATCGGTTGGTGTCGGGTATCGGTAGATACTTAAAGCCAAAGTATCAGAATCGGTATCGGAACTGAAAAAGGTGGATTGGTGCATCCCTAATTTTTAATGCAAGTCATGCTGTTTAATATTGGGCAGGTGATGACGACGATATATTGTGACAATTTTGGTATCACGACATCATGATATTATCAATATTGTTACATCGCTTTTTATTATAGATCCAATTAATTGCAATGTACCGGAGATTTGTTTTCACCTAGTAATAGAAGTCATATATGTTGCAAGCAATCTATGGGAGGAGCTATTTAATGTACATGAAATCAGTGATTGGGAGATTGAAACAATCGTGGCTCTGTGCTGCTTGAGAATCAAACCCAAAACCTTTTTGTTATGAGGCAAAAATTGGGCACAAGTTGTCCTCTAAACCCACATGGCCTTCTTTATTTTGAGTTCTTATATATCCTGTGACTTCATTTGAAAGTCCCTGCTCTTACCTCGAGGAGTTGATGCCAGTGCTCGATGGGTTTGCGTGGATTGGCCAACATGGCTGACCAGTGCTCTCGTCCCGGGCCGTCTGCGTCCGAGCCCACACGACACATGCCTATGACCTCGTTGTGTCCGATACTAAAGAACAGACAGAGACAGAAGACAGGACAGTGCAGAGGAGTTAGTCACATGCATCGGAGAAACAGTAAAATGGTGACTGCACAGGCTTTACAGTGATGGTTAGTTTAACTCAAGTCCTGCAAGATTAACTTTTATTCATGACCTGGTTGATATTGATTTGAGCTTTTTTTGGAGCTGCTGAAGACTTGGTGAAGGTCGAAATATTTTTTTCCTCAAATAAACATGAACTTTATTAAACAGTGTTGCATATTTGAAGCTAAAACCTTGAAGAAGTAGTCATGGCATTAAAAAAAAAAGAAATTTAAGTGTAAGGTTTATTTTTATGCAAACTAATTATGACTCATTTGAAAGTGTTTGGATCCAGGTTTTAAATTCTAAACAGACAAAAGGAGCCAAAAAGGGAAAAAAGATACAGCAAAATTAAGCAAAAAATTAATGAACATGCCTTATATTTGCCATCACAGATGATCAATTAAACTTGAAGGCTAAAACTTAGAAACTGTCAATGTTTTTGCAATTTTTCAGCGAGAACCGTCTGTGTAGTTCTTATGGAAATTATCCTATACATTCCGTGGTCATCCCCCGTTATGCACACGCTACCTGAGAGCAGAAGGAGCTGCGGCTGATTGACACAAGCTGTAGCAGCAACACTCGCAGCGGTGTTGTCAGAAAAAAAGTTTATCATTGTGAACATACTTATGCTGCTAAATCAACATCTGCGAATTAAATTTGACTTAATGACTCGTGCAAGTCACATTCAGGTGAAAACGACAAAAAAAAAAACAAGCTTCAGGAGCCAGACGTCCATTATACCAGTTCATACCTGATCCAAACAGCTACCTCTTGTCCCCTTTTGTTGTTTTTATCAAAGCGGTTTGCACAGCCAACTAGACGGACAGCGTTTCTTTTTGCAGGCGACATGCGCAGTCGAGCAAAAAGTGATGTCGTCTGATCATCCCTCTATACATCCATGTTTTTAATTGAATAGTTTACTATTTTAGGTTCTTCTGAACATTCTTCAGTGCCTGAAAAGAGGTCTTCACTGGTAATTTAAGAAGCCAGACATGGTCAAACAAACAAACTGATTTTGTATTTAGTAAGATGTGCATTAGAATACTTTCCAGAGGAGGCAAGTAACTAAGTATTTTTACTCAATACTGTACATAAGTAATTTTTCTGAGTATCTGTACTTTACTTGAGTAGTAAATAATCTGTTGACTTTTTACTTTTACTTCTTGTATTTTTCAAGAGATATTTCTACTTTCTATTCCCTACATTTTAAAACATGTTTGTTGCTTTGAGTCCATAAACATTTTTTTTTAATCTTGTGTGCACATGATAAAGTCAGAATAATTACAATAACTTCACTGTAAAGCCCATCTCACAGTCCAAGCTCAACAAGCAACAAAATGCATCTCTAGATTGCTTCAAATGTCATAAAACCTGGATTGTAATCTTCATTTTTGGCATTGTTTATGGTTAAGATGGTTTTACTTGATGGACTTAGATTATAAGACTTATTCTGATTTCAAAATATGATATCGTAAGACCAGTTGCACATTTGATTCACGCTCAAGTCTCTTGAAAATACTCAGAAATGTCTTATTTTTAGCAATCGTATTCAAATCTGGCTAAAATAACTAAATTTTAGTTGAATATTCTGAAATCTAGCAGCTTCAACCGAGACAAGACAATAACTTTTGGCAGTGTGGTTGTACTTTTTACTTAAAGGTACACTGTGTAACTTTTTGACCAAAATATAAACATGAATAAAAGCATGTTTTTCTTGTTTAGATGTCTTTGTGACACTAAATAAATAATAAAAATGTGTAGTTTTACTATGAGCGGGATTGCATGGCCACAAAAGAATCTATTTTTTGGTCAAGAAGTGGGTCTCCTCTTGTTTATTTCCATGCAAAGGCAGCTCCTTTAGCTTTTTTTTTTTTTTTTTTTTTTTTTTTTTTGGCATAAAACGTATCTATTTCCAATAAAAATATTCTAAAGAACTGTTTTATCTTCCTATTTGTGTTGAAATGTAAGGAAAACTTTCACCTCTAGAAAGTTACACAGTGCACCTTTAAGTAGATTTAAACTCAAGTAAAAGAGTTTGAGCTGGAGTTTGACTATTATCAGAGCATTTTTTATTCAAGAAACTGTACTTTTACTTGAGAAGTGAACTTTAGTACTTTTGCCATTTCTGATACAACTAAAACGCTAGTCGTAGCTCAGAAAAGAATGAAAAACACATAGTCCTCATTGACAATGTTTCATAATTTCATTCATTTCTCCTCCAGTCAGCTTCATTTAGATATTCTGAACATTTTCAACAGAGCATCTTGAAGTAATTGTGTAATTTAGACCAGGATTCTCAAACATGTTGATCCCATCCCCTCCTGTTATTCTCCAGTCACAATGCAGTATTCTAGTTCACACCATGTTTGTAATCGATTCTGAATGAAAGACACATTTCTCATACAGTTCTTATTTCATTTGTGTGGTTATCAAAAGCTCTGTGTCTTTGAAGTTGGATATAAAACATTGTAATAGTAATAATCAATATAGTCCAAAACCGATGTAGACTATAAACCCACTTATTTACAGTCTTGTACATTGATATATTTAGCTCTAACTAGAACAATATTCCTCTTTCCAGTCCAGTCGTCTCCTCATGCAGATCTAGGTTGGTTATTTATTCGCAGCTGTGTCCCACTGAACTGCCCTGTACCTTCGGTGAAATGAGGCTAAGAGCACATAGGCTATAAAAAGGTGTTAGCGTAGCATAAACAAGCATAAACATAGCGAAGACACCTCCAGCTTGGCCCGGCGGAGGCAGACACACGGCCAAGTGTTGACGCTAGACGCTAACACGGCAGGCAGGCGGCCGCATTAGCATAGCATTAGCATGACATTAGCATCGGCGGTGATGAATATTCAGGGCTCTTGTGGATGTAAAACAGGGGATGACCACCAGGAGGCTGACTCAGACGGGACCTCGCTGTCGTGTTCAACAAGCTCGCAAAACAACAAGAAGCAGAGGCTGTGCCAAATGTGTAAACAAAGCAGAAACGGCCAGCTAAGAGGGAGAAAAAGGAAGCTCTCCAGAGACAGGAATGGGCTAATAAAGTGTTGGCATAACACTAAAGAAAAGGCATCAAAGGGGGCAGCATTGGTTAGCATTTTTGAAGGTTCTGAATATTAATCTAGAACTTTTTCTTCCAGACTTGACACGAGCAAAACCATAAACTAACCCAAACCTTAACCAAGTTAAATAGCCCCCCACATGGATCCAGACTAAGCACCGTTTGTACTGCACCTATAGCAGCACATTTACTGTTTGTGTATTTTTTTTGCACAACACATATTGTTTATGATATGTTTCTTTTTCACATGTTAGACATGCTAAGGGACAATTAGACCACATGTGTCACACACAAGCCCTGGGGAAGGGATCTATCCCTCAACTTCTCTCACATTAACGGGCCCAGTGTGAGTGACAGATGAAGCGTCGGAGCGAAGACAACAAAGACGAGAGAGGAGGGCTGGGCTTTTCGCTCCAAATGCCCATATGAAAGACGGAAATGTAACAAAAGTTTATCTATTTAAGTACTGGCTCTGAAAGGTCTGTAATCTGCTCAGCGTCATAGCTAAATATTGGACATTAACAACAATATTAACAACAACATTATCCAAGCAAACTAATCTTGATCCGAATCAAAAGTGTAATGTGAATGCAGCCTTAATCCTATAGTAGCACCAGGAGTAATGTGGGTGTCTTCATCTAATGAAATGATTTATCTGAAACTAAGATAAATCAATAAATATAAAAAACAAATACAGAAACAATTATTTGTAGCGACAAAGGTCGTTTAATGATGCCAGTGGTCTTGGTATGAGTTTGACACCCCTGAACAAAAGCCATAATATGATTTTAACATTTTGAATGTTGGAAAAGAGAAGCTTAATTTTAAAGATACAAGTTTTACTCTAGAAATTAATATTATGATGTTTATTTTCATAAAGAGTGGAGGTCATCACGGTGGTGTTCTCTGAAACAGCAATATGAGACTTGTGAACAGGCTGTCGCTCAGAAAGAAAGCCACTATAGAAGCAAGTTTGAGCGGCCACGAGTCAAGCCTTTCTCTGGAAGCGGAGCGACTGGAACTCGAAAACTTTGACTGCCAGGAAATCAATATAAGGCTGGGCAATCACAAACGAGGGACAGTAAAATGTTTGAGTTGTTTGAAGTCAGCGTTGAAGACACAACAGACTGGCGAACTCTCCACGGTCTATTCTAATGAGGACAGATTTGAGGGAAAACGTTGTTGCACCAGTACGTTTAATAATTTCAATTGTTTGCACCAGCCATTATATATACTACGTCTTTACTGTAGATGGATATCGATAATAGACAATAGAGCAAATGTACTAATACTAATTGATTTGACACAATCTTGATGAATGAAAGTTTGAATATTGTATTTTAGCACAACAGTAAACCAAAGGAAGCTTCAACATGTAAACACTAATGGCTCTGTAGCTCTTGTGCTTGCATCAGCTGCTGTTTATTCTATGTAGTTGCTGTTTTTTGTGACAAAGATCCTGATTCCTCTTAACTAGGCAGCTTGGTTAGTAAAGACTACATTTTAATGGTTACTTTACTCTGAACTGTGAGAGTATTTAAGATAGTTTTGGTCCTGATGCAGCTGAGTGAACCAGCTCCTCGTCCTGTGTCTGTCTGCATCTCTATTAGCCTATTAGCCAAATTAACCTCAGTTAACCTCAGCTCTCCACCTGTGTTAGCCTTATCGCCGCTAATGAATGTCAACAATTAGCAACTGTTAGCGGCGCGGTTAGCAGGTCTGCTCCTCGGCTTAGGTTTAGATCCAGTTTACTGTAGAGTAGATGTCTTTATTTTAAGCCTATTGTCAAAGCCAAACCACTGATTTGTCCCAGTTTTAGAGAACTTTAAGAGCCAGCAGTAGTAAATGTGAAAATATATGGTCATTTCTCAAAATTGAGAAAAACACTGCTATTTTCTTAGATTTACACTGATGCACAAGTTAGCAGAGATGGCTAGTCGATAGAAAATTGCTGGCTGAGTTTGGCCCCCAGGCTTCACTTTGGGCACCACTACAGTGAGTCATTTTTTACATTTAATCCTCATATTAAATTTATAGTCCACAACACAGATCTGAGAATTCACAAGACTACATTAACGCTGCAACAAGTTAATCAATAATCGCAACTAATGGATTATGGATTAATCGACAATAATTAGTATTCTAATGTCGTACAGGTTACCAAACATCTCAGAAAAAATAAGCTTGATTTTTACTCCAATTGGGCAGTATTTACAAAGAAAATGTGTTAATTTGTTGCTTTTACCGGAAAAACAAAAACAAACAAAAAAAACAAGTCAGAGTTAGTAGTAAACTAACTTGATAATATGGAGACACAGGGAATATCAAGTGGTGTGTTTCTGTGACTGTATCGGGGAAGGATACTCATACTTTGGATCTTGGATAGAGAAACACCTGCATTGACTTTGGGCTGCAAATTTTACAAGACGGCTGCAACTCAACCCAGGGGCTGTCTGTGGATTTAAAAGAGAACTTTTGGAGCGTGAATGACGACTGAAGGATTACACCAGAAAGTGGCACAGAGAGACTAGTTTACAACTGGTTCAGTCCGGATGAACTATTTCAGTCACAGAACTGATTATGTTAAATGTGTTACTCATGATTTGGATGTGTGGACCCGACGCTGAGATTCCAGGTCTCATTGATTGACTGTGATCAAAGTCAAATTAACTTAAGATCAACCTAAATATGGATTTTAATAATTTTATCCCACACCACTCTACTTCCATCCTCCAGGGAGAACTATTTTGGTAATAGTCTGTCTCCTTTTGCCAAAACAGGTTGTTTTGGCTCTGACTTCCAAACACACTCCTTAGACTCACACACTCTCCTTTCCACCCATCCCCGTCCAAAACATCTGCCACCTCTTTTCTTCTTCTTCTTCTCCCGACCCACTCTTCACAAAACATTCTGTCACGTGACCACATGTACTGTGTTTTGTTATGTGTTTTTGTATGTCTGCTTTGCATTTCATGTTCAGAAGAACGAGTGGCGGCGCGCAAAAAGCACAGCAGCCCGGAGGCTCACTCTAAACTTAATTTTGTTGTACTATTCTGACATTGACAATAAATCTTTCTGTTCTGTTTAAGGAAATGTGACTAAAGAAGAGTGATTCTGAAAATTCTAACACTGAAATTTGCGATGAGAAAATGCTTGTCCTTCTCTGTTTTTAGCAAACCAATACATTTTTATGAATATTTAAATGGCAAATTTTACTTTAGGGCAGTAAATAAAACTCCTGGACTACATTAATGTTAGGCTTTTTGTCTCCAGAGTTTGAAAGAAAGGCAGTTTTGTCTGTAAATATAAACCACACCTCCAAAACGTCCTCAAGCGACAAAACAATGCTCTGTCTGGGTAGAAACTTGAAAAAATCTTGCATTAACTTTTGGGTAAACAGATATTTTACAAACATTGGACCATTCGCACAGAACTGACATTATAATCACTCCAGTTTACCTGACGACCTGAGGTAAAACTATAATCTCATGTGAATGATTGTGTATGCAGAGTAAACGTCACTGACCAGTCGTAGTCCATGACTGCGATGACGATGGAGACGTTCTCAATGTTCTCGTTGGGGATGTCAAACACCAGAGCCTCGTTGTACGTCGGGTTCAGAGTGTTTTTCTTTATCGATGTCTTTCTCTTTTTTAACCTGCGGCCGTCGCACACCAGAGACGCCTTCACGTACGGATCTGAAAAGACAGGAACACAACACAGATTACTCAGAGGAAAAGGACAAATAATCAACCTGTTCTCAAATTGAATATATTTATTGTCGTGCATTCTTTTCATTTATTGGTGTTTTTATTGCTAGAGAAATAACTTAGTAGATCATTTACAGTGCTTGACCTGGTTGCATCAGGCTTGTATCCATGGATATAAATGTGTCTGTTTATATAAGTACTTTACAGATTTAATAAAGCAAGAACAAAGACCTATTTCCAAAGCATTTTAAACTCTGCCCAACTTCAGCACTTTCTGTGGAGACGGACAAAATGCGAGCTGATTCATCAAATTATTAGTGTTCAATGAAAATGTAGCTTTTAGTGAGTTTTCAACCTGAAAACCTTCTCCTGCTGCTGCTCCACGTGGCTTCACCTACTTTCACAGCTCTGCTCTGCAATCACAGGCAATTCAGCGTCTGCAGCCCTCCTCTAACCCATCACCACTTCTGGATGTAAGCTCCCTGAAGAAAACAGAATGTTCTGCCAAGCACAAAGTGTAGCTCTAGTGTACGTCTGACAAAGGCTTTACAACTTTACCAATTGGTGATGCAAAAAAGTGGACTTTCTAAGAGGAAAGGAACATTGTGGCCTTATTGCAAGTAAGTCTTTCTATGTAGAGTTCGGAAGCTCTCATCGTGTCTGCGTAGGTTTCTTGTGGGAGTTCCGGGTTTCCCCCTCGCCAGGCTGGCGTCACTTAGTGCCTCCATTCATTTCACTCCAGCTACTAGGTCAGGTATCGGAGGATTGCTAATGGTTCCCAAAAAGCAGGAAGTATTGTTGTCCAATCAGGAAGTGGAGCAGTGTGTTTGCCAGAACCAACCCGACGTGATATATCAGACTGTATATGTTCCTTTTCTTTGACCTTTGAATATGTATGATTTTGTACCTTTTAATTTGCAGTTTACCACATAATAACGTCATCAATCACTGATACACTTTATGCTTTACTTCCTGGACGACAAAATGACAGTTAAAGTGTCACAAAAGTCTTCATCTACAATGAAGAGAACGAGTCCCAATGACGTGGTTTCAACAAAGTGAAATGAAAGTTTCCCCTACCACTAAAAAGATAGTAGCAAAAAATTATAATTTTTTTTTCCCCCGAAAAAGAGATTCCGATCTCAGTGGTACTTTCCTGGTTAAGTAAAAGTCAATTAATTGATTAATTAATAATGCATTCAAACAAGTCAAAACCAAGACTTCTCGTATTCTTGTAAAGTCTTTGAGTGAATGAATGAATGATTTTATTTATATAGAACATTTACACAGGCAGATGTCTGCTAAAGTGCTTCACACAGTAACCTCCCTGTCCACTCAGTGATGGCAAGCTGCCCCGGGGCAGCTCAGCAAAGGCGGTTCGCCTAAACACCTGGTGCCTCAACCTCTGATCAACACATTTGAGAACAAGAGCAATAAATAAATCTTCATGATTTATTTGGGTAAATAAACATTTGTTTATGGACAAACTGTATATAAATAGGAACTCAACGTATTCCGCTGCAAAAGAGATTCTTAATCTCATGGGGACTTCCCTGAATAAATAAAGGTCAATTAAATTAAATGAAAGGAACTATAAACGATTTTTACAATAACTAAGAATCTATTTGCCCACAACACAGCTCTCCTAATAATGTTTCTATTTATGTGAAAATTAGTCCACAATGTCCTGTTTCCATCTAATAATGTCCTGTTTCTTCACTCATCTCTGCTAAGTTTGACAGTTGTTGTTTTTAACATTGTGGCTAACTTCTGTTCACATACCAACATGTCTTACTCACAGCTGTGAAAAAAGCTTAAAACACATCGTGATGAACATCGAAGGCTCAAAAGACATTAGGTCAGTGAGCTAACATGGGTTAAAGCAAGACGTTAATTATTTCTTACATTTTTAAGCAGACAAAATGATATGTAGTATTTAATGTTATTACAAGCAGAGATTAAGCTTGTTGCAACTATGAACCATAATTTCTGAAAACAAGAAAGACCCTATTTAGTAAACCTATTTTTTAATTGAAGATTATTCAACTAAAATATGTACTGAAAGATTTAGCCATTGCAGCTCTGTATTTGTCACTGAAACATGAAAAGCAGCATATTCAGACAGATTAAAAAGAAGTCGTCAGCAGTCACTCTAGAAGCCGGTGCGTTGTGTGAAATGTGACACTTTTCCTTGCTGTTTTGAGCTCAGACTGAAGCCCAGAAGTGAGGACGTTCGTCGAGAGATTCTTCTTCTTCCCTCCTGCTCACGCTGCAGGTTTATCGCTCTGAGCTATACCTGCTTCTGTCACACTTAAAAAGCGTGTAAATCCAGTCCTCTCTCCGCACAGGCGCGTCCAAACAACACAAAGGGATAAAACTCTGCCATCGCCGCTTCAACACCAATCCTATAAATACTGCTGAACATCCTCTTAGCGCTTCCAGCCCATCAACTCCAGCGTCATTACAAACTCTGCACAGGTAGGAGGCGTCGTGCATGAGCTGAAGAGACGGGAAAGTCCGATCACCGTGATTGTGATGAGCTGCTGCAACAGAATAACTTCTCGAAAGGAATTACTAAATATTTATTTTTCTATTTACTTAATAGTATTTAAATTGGACAAAACACCTCCAAATAGGATTGTTGACTTTGTATATTGTAAAAGTAGCAATGTCAGAAATTTACAAAAAAGTTTCCATATCTTTTTTTTTACGTCAATATGTCTTATCTTATATGTTATCAAAAGCCAACCAATGATTTTTGGTTGAAGCCACGTGTCGACATTTTCTTTGGGTTTAACCAAGTTATTAAATTGGGTAAGTTTAGAACTGGGGCTTGGGATAGGTTAAAATTTACCCATTAAACCCAAAGGTACGTTTTCGACATTTTGTTGTATATCTACGAGACTGGACTGGCTCAGTTGGATTCAGGTCTGGCTGCTTCATATCATCAATGTCTTCATTATACAGGACCTGCTGACATCCTCCAGCCACATGAAGCCAAGCATTATCATGCATCAAAAGACACTCAGGACCTCTGCACGGGCTCATGGTCTCACAATGCATCTGAGGATCTCATCTTACTTTAGCCCTTAAAAGAAAATCCTCCCCAGACATGTCATTTTTGAGGATGTTGTAGGCTTTGCCACGCGTGTCACATGAGAAAGAAGTCTGTGGTCCAACCTTGCTAAACCAATCCTCTTTAAAAGTATCTTGCCATTATCTTCTCGTTTCCACTTGTTTTCTGATCTATTTGCACAACGTCTGGTGAAACTGATTCACAATGAGAGTGGACAAGCTGATGTCCTACAAATGTGATTGAGTTACAGTATTTTGAGCGGTACAATCAATATAAACTAACACACCACACTGTTGTAAGCTGTCATGTTTTGTTCACACTTTTGACTGCAATATAAAAAGGTAAGTTTGTTTTTTCCTACATTTCTCTAAAATCCTTCTGAGTTTCCTGTTGTGAGAACCTTGTTATTTTGAATCACTGAGCCGTCTTGTCTCTTCACGCTGTGGGTCTGACAGAGTCCCACCTGCTGCAGGAGAATGTGAATGAAGCGCTGACTGTTCCCAGAGAGCCACAGGAGCTACACGTTTGTCACAGTCAAATAAAACATGTCAATAGTATTTACTCTAATGAGCACCAACATGAAGCTGGTTCCAGATAGTGTGGCAGTGGATCAAAAACACAACAGAAAATATCAAATTTATTGTGATCGGTCTGCTGCTGTGATGTGATTGATTTGCTGTCCTTAACCATACAGGGGTCTCTCCACGTGGAATCTCATTATTATTATTATTATTATTTTTTTTTTTTCACAAATATCTTGAGAATCCATCTAGTAAAGTGAGGTTAGTGTCCTGTAGATTTAAGCTCCTCCTGTGACTTTAAATAACTATTTAACAAAACTAAGATATTATTTAAATAAATCTTGACTTCTGTGACATTTGGTCATTTAGCAATTTGGTTGCTAAGTGACTGTATTTGTGTGCCAAAAAACAAATTGCATATCGAGCACGTTTTGATGTAATTCTGTCTGGAGGAATTCTCCCTCAGGAGAATGTTTTAAATTTCTGTGCAGTTTCCTGCATTTTGATTAGTTTTAGATGTGATATTTTCATTATGTAATTTATTATAATTAAAAAGACATAAGTCAGTAAATCAAAAAGCCTCCCCTCTAAAGAGGTCAGATGCCCTTAGCTCCGCCCATGTAAAACTGGGCTTTAGGAGCGCCAGTCAGACTCACGCCTCCCTACACAGACTGTGAGGCGAGCTCAGTCTGAGACGTGTCCGAGCTTCTTGCGAATTGGCTTGTACACCAGCAGCAGTCCACTGCGGTCCATTATTGCCCAAAGCCGAGCAGATTCACGTGGATTACCTCAAGAATGCTCGTTTTATGACTTGAAAGTCGCATCAGACCGCTGCAACCTCCGACAAAAATAGTCTCTCTACGGGTTCTTTCCGCACGCTCGCGCGACTCTCGGACGTGCGCTTGCGCTGAGATCTGTGTACAAGGGAACATTGGTTTAAACACTTTTTAAGTCTTGCAGGAGTCACTCGGGCTCAGTGTAGGGCAGGGTCAGGACTGTCCTGTCTGATCAGAGCAGAGAAAACACTGCTGCACACATTTTTGTCAGGGCAGTGTGCAAACTTCTGTTTTATGTCACATTCAGACAAAAGCCACACCTGTGATTTGCGCCGCTGTTATTTTCACACGTTTTATTTTATTGTACATTTGGACCTTTTCTCCGTGAATTTAAGGCGGATTAATACAAAATAAGGACCAAAATGAAGCTCCAGTTCCACAGAATATCACTGGGAGTTTGAAATGTCAGTTAAATAGCTCTGCTGTGACACTGGCTGACAGTTGCGTGCTCCCGAAGGAGAGAGAAATAGAGAGCGTGAAGAGGAGCAAATGTTTCTGAATGAACCAAAAGCAGCACTCGGATTGGCCAAGAGCCTCTGGTTCGCCACCCCTGCTCTATAGCATCTTCAGCCAAACAACCAAACTGAGTGAAAACAAGCAAAATGTTTAACAAAATCTTAAATATATGTACACGCTGAAAAGGTAGTCTAACCTGTCATAAGCAAACCGATAGGATGGAGACAATGAATAGGCACTTTTAAGTAAATATTTAAATCCATGTGCATGTCTTTCCTTCTCCTCACAGTCTGATCAAAGTGGACAGTAGATTAGAAGTTCTGCACACACTTCTTCAGACACGTGCAGCGAAGTCCGCCGAGGCCACAACAACATCTGGAGCCACATCTGCTGCAGCTGGAAGTGATGAACCAGCGCTTTGTCTGAGCAGAGACCTGGAGTCACCCCGGCCTGAGGGAGCAGCGGCCGCCCCGGGGCAGACCGAGGCACGCGTATGCACAAACAGATTTAAACATGCAGAGAACGGGCTTATCCGACCTACAGCTACAGGCGCTACTGACCGAGAGAGGTCTGGAGAGGGGATTTCAAGCTGCAGAGATCGCCTGAGATAATTCATAACACGGTCCAGTAGCTTCAGTTCACATGACATTACAATAATCTACAGGCCAGTGTTAATTCAGCCAGGAGAGGGCAGCTAAAATCAACTTTGTTTTAGTGCACTTCATCTTTGTATTAGAAAAAGCTAATACAGTAAGTCAACTCAGATATTGCTGGATTTTAAATTAGTAAAACAATTCTTTAGATAATTGAGGGCCAAATACAGTGGCTTCATTCATGACATGTTTTTACAAACATTTTTGTCATTTACAAAATTTGTTCTTAATGGAAATTTTTAATTTGTAAGAACAAGTCCAAACCAATCGGGCTGCTGGAAGGCCAGATGGAGTATCTCGATATTCACAAATATCTCGAGATAATCCATCTGGCCAGGTTAGTGATAGTTGACTGAAAATAAAACTAACCTCAAGAGTTTGCAAAGTCCTTTCTAACTAATCAAACTTTTGGTCAACTCAATGACTATAACTGACTAAAATATCACTGTCTAACTCTATTTTACATTTACAATGTATTTATATATATATATATATATATATATATATATATATATATTATATATATATAATATATATATATATAATATATATATATATATATATATATATATATATATATATATATATATACCGAGGCTTGGTCAGGGCACACATTCACACACACACACCAGACTAATAGGCAATGTGGGTGAATGTCTTGCCTACAGACACAACAGCAAGTTTCTGTGGCACCTGAGGCTCCTCCGCGGTCTCCCATCCGAGTACTGCCCAGGCCCAACATGCTTAGCTTCTGAGATATGACAGTATCAGGTTTTGGCAAACTGGTTTGGCCAATTTTACAATGTAATTTTCTTAATTGTTGTTAACGTCTTTTTTTAAGACTTTTTACTACAAAAGATATACTCAGTGGTTAAAATGGCATTTGGAAGGTGGAGAACTCTATGTTAGGTTCAGGGCTGTACACAGGATTTTGAACATACCGAGGTCCAAAAGGATTTGATTGAAAGTATTTTTTTTTTTTAATGAAAATAGAGCTATGTTGCTTTATATTTGCTACAATCAGGGTATTGGATGTTGCAGAACTGAGAATTTTCTGATGTGTCTTGACATTCAGCAGCTGGAATTAGGCTTGTTTTGAAGGAAAGGGTGGTCTGGGCCATTCCCCAGGAGATTTTTTTTTTTATTCAATGCAATTTCCCGCATTTTGGTGAGTTTTAGATGTGATATTCTTATTTTCTGAAGTTATTTAAAAAGACATCAAACAGTAAAAAAAAAAAAACCTAAATAAAATAAATAAATGGAGCAACCAGAGTTAAGGGGGCCCCAGCCCTGGATGTCTCACTTAGCTCCGCTCATGTAAAACTGGGAAAGTTTAAGAAATTCTAAATTGTTAGCTGGAAAAAGTGTTGCTATTTATGTTTTTCTGGTTCAAATTCTAGATAAAAAAGCAAAACAATAAAAATACCCACCCATTTGATGTACACAAGCGAGTTCCTACGGCTCCTGTCATTGCTCCTGTCCTGTCTCTGCCCTCAGTGCTGGGCTTACACATATTTGTGACAATTTATAAGTCAGATTAGCCCACTTTAACCCCTGGATATATTCGATATTCTGTTTTTGCATATATTCAAGACAACAATCACAAGATTATCTAAAATTTGATATTATGCAGACCTCTAATCAGAACAAAATGATATAACTGTGATCATAAACCTAAAAAAAAGTCAATTCAGGTGAACACAAGCATTGATTAATGAACTCTTCTATATAATTATGTCCATTATAGTAACATAAGAGTGTGTGAGAGGAAATCGTGTCACGTCGAAGTGTAACAAAAGCCGGCACACACCTCACCTCAGCAGCTATCGGATTTACTCTCATTTCAAACACGACACAATATCTCTAACTCGATACTGCTGCAGGAATCTCACACAAAAGCTGATGATTCTGCCAATACTCCTCTCTGGTCTGCCGTGAAGCGTCCACACGTGAAAAAAACACACACGGAGGTTATTTAGTTTGGAGCTGACATTTGCGGATATGACTCAATTTGACGAACGCGCAGCAGAATGGGCCCCGTATTGAGCAGTGCATTTATGGTTATAACCTTTGCAGATGAAAAATGTCACAGGAAACAGTTCGCGTTTGGAAATCCCGCTGTGAGAGAGTGTGAGCCGGCAGAGTGGTTAGCACGCCCGACTCTCGACGCAAAGGTCAGGTCTGTGAATGTTCTGTTTGAGCAGGTGTCCACTTACTCTTTCAGGCTCCGTCGTTTCTGAGATCTTATTGGTTGTGTTCAAGTGACATCACAACATTGTATCAGCCAATCATTTGTTATAACTAATGCAGGGCAGCGTATTGTTTAAAGAGTTTTGTTGCAGTACAAAAAAGTGGATGAGTCTAGTCACAAACTATCATTAACTTCTGTGAAATTACAGTTTAGAGTTTGCACGTTAGGTACATTGGGCCTCATTCATGACAATATTTTTAATTTATTTTTATTTTTACAAACACATTTGTTCTTAGGGTTTCTATGAACATTTTTGGCATTCACAAAACAGTTTTTTAACAAATTCTTGCTGTTTTGGAGTACTACACTGCAAAAAATAGATTTCAAGGATTTGAATCTGATTTCAAACATTTTGACTAATTTAACCTCGATTTATTGTAGAGAAATATATTCTTTTCCTTGTTTCAAACTGTTTTGAACTGATTTCAAGACATTACTTCTTATTTCAAGCTAAATTATTTGCCAATTGGTCAAGAAAACTGTTCTTATCCCCCTGGCATAATATTCTACATCACATAAGCAATTTATCCAGTTAAAACAGCTGAAATCTGGATAAAATTCTTATTCCAAGTCATTTAAGCAAGCTATATTGCAGTGTACTGTCCACGTGCAGTCGTTGACGACCCCATGCGACGATTGATTGGTTGCTTATACGCCTGTTCCTCGGCACACATCTGGGACACATTATTATGTGTACAGTTCGAAAGCAACACAGTATCTGACGATCGAGTCGTCATTCAGCCAGCAGTGCCAGATGAAAGTCAAAATCGGCTGACACGCTACGTGGGATATTTCAATAAAAAATGATATTTAACAATATATATATATACATACAGTATATTCTGCATATAAAATTATTTCCTATGCAGATAATATTTGATGTAAAAATACTGTTGTGATAAACTGCACATGTATGGCTGAGGACGTCTGTAAATGACCCCACGATGCATGTGTGAATGTTTTACAGACACTCACACAGGATCATATGGCTTGTAATTTGTTTTTACCGACTTTATTCTGAAACAACAAACATTCCTTGACTTATGACAATAACCTTTAGCTTTATTCATGACTTGAGCATTTCTTGTGTTTTGTTTTATTATGAATGACCTGAGTTGTGGCAGCGTAAATGTGGCTCCTCCTCACGTTGTTACGTGAATCAGAACCACATTCACACATGGTGATTTGTTATGAAAAGGTCGTACTCTCTCTTTAAAGGAACCGTATGTAATATCCACAACTAGTGGTTTTAGAAAGGTATAACAATCACAAATGAACTTGGGTTGCCAGATTGTGAAATGCCTCATACATTGAAGATAGGAAGCTACTGATTACTGATTCAAAATTAACTTCAGCTTCTAAGAAACCAAACTGGCAACCCAAATGAAAGAGTCATGTGAGGCTTATTCTGCTTTCTGATTGGATATAAATGTAAACATCAACAAAGGGACATCATGTCCATTGCTTTTTTAATTAAGAATAACTCAGAATTACATTGACTTTCAGTAAAAATAATTGTATATTTGGACATGTTGACCTTGTATCTTTGGGCACATATAGGTCATGTTTATGAAATCTGACATCAAAATCTTACATACGGTTCCTTTAATCCATTTACGGTGATAAACTTTGCAGAGCTCTGTCCAAACTTTAGCCCAAACATCCATCTTCTCATAAAAGCCTACAGTAGTGCAAGTCAGACCTGGTCTATACTGTATACAGTACTTAAAAAACTACTATTACCACTATGACGGCTGCTTCTGTTTCTACCACTCCCATCAATACTTTGACTAATCTTACTACAGAAAGAGTCCTCACAGCTTCATAAAAAGCTTCATGTTTACAGACAGTGAACACAGCAGCATCATCTCAGCAGTGACTGTTGTGAACTCCACCACTCCATTTGTTCTTCTCTGTGTGAAGCTTTTCATCACAAAAACAAGATAAAACCGTCTTTTCAGCAGACAATTTCACAGCGTTTAACCCCAAACACAGATCGTCATGCTCACGCTGTCACAAACAGTCACTCAAAAGGGTTATTTCACTTACAAATGGTCGTCTCACTGAGCTAAAGTCACACCATTTAACACAAAAGCTTTACAACACAAACTACAAACCAGCGTGTTGTAAAGAGTGTCACTGGTGCACACCTATGGAACACACAGAGAGGTCAGAGCTTAGGTAGAAGTCATTGAGTTTACAAAGCGTTTAGTGTCTTTACTACAACTTACTTGTTTTGTAAAAACAAATAAATAAAGTTATGGAGAAACTGTTCAGAAGCAGTTGTGATTGTTTATATTTATTTTCAGCCTGGAGCTTCCTATTTTAGTTGTGTTTTTAGTTCTTACACAACTTGAGAGTCATTCTCACTTACAACGTAACTTAACAACATGTTACTGATCAAATCAAAACTACATTATTAGGAATGGAAAGAGATTAAACAAGCCTTTAGGTGCTGACACACCAAACGCGACCACGCCAACACTTTCAATGCTATGTCTATGTGGAGGTGCGTTGACGCACGACCTGAGTGTTGTGGTGCGACTGCGGCGGGCAGCGCAAACGTTTTGCACGAATGAGTGTCAATGCGCATGTGAAGAGCAAAGTGACAGTGGCTCCAAACAACCAGTTTTCAACATGATCAGACTTCTAAGTTAATAACTTATTCATTTATACAAAAACTGCAAAAACATTAAAAAAAACATAGATCATGTGTGACTGGATATTGTCAAATCAACTAGTTGACATTGATTGCCATGATAGCGTAACTTGTAGAGCGATGGCTTACACCAGAAAATGAACGTGTCGCGGGTGACGCTTGAAAGACAAGCGACCAATGCTGTGCATCTGGCGCAAATTGACGCCTCCGATGTCTAAGCACCTTTACGGTTTCTCTCCAAATTAATTTTGAGGTCAGAAGAGGACTGTTCCAACTACCTGCCTGATCAAATCAAGTCAAGGTTGATGATGGATATTCCTAACCTGGCCAGCCAGATGGTTTATCTTGCGATATTTGTGAATTTACAAACTCAAGATAAACCATCTGGCCATCCAGCCGACCGATTGGCTGGGGAGTCTGAACCGTGGTGTTTCGGCGCACTCACATCACAGCAGCGTGGTTTGAGGCCCAATCACATTGTAGCAGGGCAGGCAAGCGCCGAGTCTGTTTCAAGCTAAACAAAGATGGCTGCTCCCGTGGATGTACGAGTTTCTGCTGCTTTTGATGCCGTTTTAACAGAAATACAAAGTAATTTCTTTTTGAAAGAAGAGCAGTATGTGACACAGACTTGTTCTATTCCACGCAGACATTGGATACACCATTACGAGTTGTTGCTGTGATTGGCTAAGCACAAATAGGGTAGGTCCCACACCCAATCAGCTTGAAGTATTTCACTAAACGCCCCACTTTTTCCCAAACACTTTCAGCAAGTCAGGTTCTAGATGGATGACTGTGACTGTGGAAGGACTCAATCGGAGTTTAATACAGATCCATCTGGCATGAGTCAGGTTAGGATATTCCCAATATGCAAAAAAAAAAAAAAAATAAACCTAATAATGTCCCCAAAATATCAGCTGCCAGATTTTTCGGTCTATCTGTAGTTTAGAATCTTGAAAGTTTACACCTAACATGTGGTGCACAAATAAAAGAATATGAGAAAATATCAACAGTGTCCAAACTGACCCGGTAGAGTCTTCAGACACCAGTGTGGAAATCATTCAAACATAGCACAGTAAAACCCAACACAAACCCCTATATTTGAATATATTACATCACCTGCACCAGTCCAAGTTTGTGCTCTACACAAAAACGATCAAACAAGTTTCCTGCACTGGACCAAACTCTTGTGATGTGAAGCTTGTAGGAAACAGGACTTTCACCTGCAGCGCGGCTCAGTTCGGACTTATCTCCACAGTGGCAGGTGTTTGGTTCATGTCCCGTCCATGTGTTTAATAATCGGATTAGACCCCTCCTCTGAGAGTGTGTGTGTGTAGGGGGGGGGGTGTGTTCTGGCTCACCTGAGAATCCGGTCAGGTCCATGGCTTTGAGGTTTGTGGCCTTGATGATGGTGACGGTGAGTCTGCCGGCCGTGGGCAGGTAACACAGAGAGAAGTTCAGCTCCCCAAGGTCTGGTTTCTCCTGTTAGAGAGAGAGAGAGAGAGAGAGAGAGGGAGGGAGAGGGAGGGAGAAAGAGAGAGAGCGAGAGAGGGAGGGAGAGAGAGAGAGAAGAGAGAGAGGGAGGGAAGGGAGAGAGAGGGGAGAGAGAGAGAGGGAGGGAGAGAGAGAGGAAGAGAGAGAGAGAGAGAGAGAGAGAGGGAGGGAGAGAGAGAGAGGAAGAGAGAGAGAGAGAGAGAGAGAGAGAGAGGGAGAGAGAGAGAGAGAGAGAGAGAGAGAGGGAGGGAGAAAGAGAGGGAGAAAGAGAGAGGGGGGAGAGAGAGGGGGGAGGGAGGGAGAGAGAGAGGGAGAGAGAGAGAGAGAGAGAGAGAGGGAGGGAGAGAGAGAAAGAGGGAGGGAGAGAGAGGGAGGGAGAGAGAGAGGGAGAGAGGGAGAAAGAGAGAGAGAGGGAGAAGGAGAGAGACGGAGGGAGAGAGAGATAAAGGGAGAGGGAGGAGAGAGAGGGAGAGGAAGGGAGAGAGAGAATAAGAGAGAGAGGGAGGGGAGAGAGGGAAGAGAGAGGGAGGGAGGAGAGAGAGAGAATGAGAGAGAGAGGGAGGGGAGAGAGAGGGAGGGAGGGAGAGAGAAAGAGAGAATAAGAGAGGGAGATAGAGAGGGAGGGAGAGAGAATAAGAGAGAGAGGGGGGAGAAAGAGAGGGGGAGAAGAGAGAGGAGAGAAAGATAGAGAGAGGGAGGGAAGAGAGAGAAGAGAGAGATAGAGAGGGGGTGGAGAGAGAGAGGGGGAGGGGAAGAGAGAAAAGAGGGGAAGAGAAAGAGAGAGTGGGGGAGAAAGAGAGCGCGAGAGAGGGGGGAGAGAGGAGTGGTAAGGCGGCGAGAGAGGAGAGATGGAGAAAAAGATGGGTTTGAGGAAGAAAAGAGGGTTGTGTTTTTTTGTGAGAGGGGATAGAAAAATGAGAAGGGTGGATGGTAAAGATGAGGGGAAGAGTGAGGTGATAAGAGAAGAGGGGAGAGAAAGAGAGGAGGGGTGGAGAGAGGTAAAGAGACATAAAAAGGGGCAGTGAGGGAAAGAAATTAGGGGTAAAGAGAAAGAGCATAGAGAAAAGGGGGAACAGAAAGAATGAGAGAAAAGAGAAAGGAAAAGAGAGAAAAATGAGAGAGTAAGGGCAGATTGATAGAGGAAGTGAGGGAGAAACATTGAGAGGAAGCAGAAAGAGGGGAGAAAAAAGAAAGAGAGAGATGGGGAAGAGAGGAGAAATAGGGGAGGAGTGGGGATGGAGGGATAGAGAGAGGAGGGAGGGAGAGAGAAACAGAGGATGAGAGGCAAAGAGAAATGGGGAAAGCAAGGGAGGATAGAGAATAAAAGAAGGAAGAAAAGGGGAGAGCAGCAGAAAGAAAGAGAAGGAAACAGAAGGTGAATAAGAAACAGAGGAGTCACAGGAGGGGAGGAGAGAGAGAGAGAAGAGAGAGAGAGAGAGAGAGAGAGAGAGAGAGAGAAAGAGTCCAGTGAGTGTGAATTTCACAGCTGTCAAACACAGAAATATAAGTCAAGGACAAAAGCGTCTCTGACAGACTGTTTCTGCCTCTGAAAACAAACAGTTGCACCTTCGCTCTACAACAGTGGTAAAAATGTATTTGTGCCGTTCAGCCTTTTAAATAGGTTGAGCTGATGAATAAAGGATTGATCAGGGTTAGGGCGTTAGGTGAAAATAGATACATTGTAGGACAAAACAAGATTTGTAAAACAGGTCAGAAAATGAAAAATGTGTCTTTAACATGTGTTCAAAAGTCAGAATGTACCACAGACATTATTACTTGAGTTACTGTATTGTCGTCTACAGAACTGAATCTCATGAATAGAAGATCTTTCGTCATCAGAGTCACTTGACAGCTCCTCACAGACTGAACTGCCTGATGGCCTCTCCCTCTGTCTCTCTCCCTCCTCTCTCTTTTCTTCTCTCCCTCTTTCACTCTCTCTGCCTCTCTCCTTCAATCCCTCCCCTCCCTTTTCTCTTCTTCTCGCTTTCTTTCTTTTTTCTCCCCTCTCTCCTTTTCTCGCTCTCCCCCTCTTCCTCTCTCTCTTCTTTTCTCCCTACCCCCTCTTTCCCTCATCCTTTTCCCGATTTCTCTCACCTCTCTCTTCTTTCTCCCCTCTCCCTCTCCCCTCGCACCCCCTTTCTGTCTCTCTTCTTCTTCTCTTTCTCTCTGTCTTTCTCCCACCCTTTCTCTCCCCGTTCCCCCTCCCTCTCTTCTACCCTCTCCTTCTCTTCTCCCCTCTCTCTCTCTCTCCTCCTCCCCTCCCACTTTCTTTTTCTTTTCCCTCCCTTATCTCCCACTCTCTCTCTTCCTCTCTTTGTTTTTTTTCTGCCTCCTTCCCTCCCCTCTCTCTTTTTCTCACCCCACCTCTCTCTTTCTATCCCTCTTTCCCTCTCTCTCCTCCCTCCTCTCTCTTCCTCACACCCCTTCACTTTCTCCTTCTCTCCCTCCCCCTTTCTCTCTCCATCTTTCTCCCCCTCTCTCCTTTTCTCGCTCTCTCCCCCTCTCCTCTCTCTCTTCTTCCCTCTCTCTCTCTCTCTTCTTACCCCCTCTTTCTCTCTCCCTCCTCTCTCCCCCATCTTTCTCTCCCCCTCCCTTCTCCCTCTCTCTCCTTCTTCTTCTCCTCTCTCCTTCCTCTTCTCTTCTCTCCCTCTCTCTCTCTCTCTCTCTCTTCTCCCTCTCTCTCTACCCTCCTCTCTCTACCCCCCCTCTTTCTCTCTCCCTCCTCTCTCCCCATCTCTTTCTCTCCCCCTCCCTTCTCCCTCTCTCTGTCTTCTTCCTCTCCCTCTCTCCTTCTCTCCTCCTCTCTCCCTCCTCTCCCTCTCTCTCTCTCCTTCTCTCTTCTCTCTCTCTCCCTCCCTCTCTCCTCTCTCTCGGGTCAGAGCGTCTCCACACGGGTCAGAGGGACACGTACTCCTGCGACTGAGGGTCTTTCACGGCTGTCAGTCTGAGATGAACCAGAGAAGAGCCTCGCTGATGGACCGATCCGGCTCGTGTGTCCCCAAAAGAGCTGCTGCTACACTGTGACACCACCCCCTCCTCCACCTCCTCCACCCCTTCCACCACAGCCACAGCCTAATGCGAAACGACAGAGCGCTGAAAAAAAACACTCAGCTCTGTCAGTCTTCTTGTTTGTCCCGGAGCAGTTTCATTCTCATGGTGGAATTGGTCTTTTAACTGTCACGATGCAGATTTGTTGACCTGGGATGTGTCCAAATGTCAACAGTATGTCCACACTCTTCTCTATATGGGGCATTATTTAGCAGTCACACATTTTGTAGTGATGTCTGAATGTCCAGCAGGCAATGGGAGAGTTGGGAAAAGCAAAGTCGACAAAAGCAGATCTGGGACAAACACGACTGACTTAAATATGATAAAAGAGCCGCTTAAATGCACTGTTGAGCCGGTATAGTAAAAAATCGGTCATAACTAAAAGCTTTTAGCCGTAAAGACACTAACGGTAGCTGTAAAGTTGCTAAAATAGCTGCTTAACATAGCTCCGATACGGTTCATAAGGCACTAACATGTCAGAGATGTACTTTGGTGCTTGGCCATGGAGAGACTTAAGCACAAGCAGAGCTGTTTTAAAGTCTATTCTTTGAGCTACTGGAAGCACAGGACTATTTCAATTAAATTTATTTGCACAGCCCAAAATCACAACAGCAGTGATCTCAGAGGACTTTCATGGTTGTAAATTTAGCTAACAAAATTGTCAGAAAATCAAACAATGAAGCATTTGGTCAATACCAACAAAAGCATTAGAAAATCAGAAACAGTCATTATTCAGAAATACAGAGGTAGATTGTCCAACAACAATTATGCAAATGTACTTGTCCCAGAGCATCTCCCTGTCCTTAGACCCTTCTGTTGAGCAAGAGAGAACTCAGCCCGCTCAAGGGGGTGAGTTTCTCGAGAAGAATCACAATGGAGAGATCCACTCTCATGGATGGACAGGCTATAGATGTGACCAGGACTGACACAGATCCTAATGCAATTAGAACTTTAAGTCAATGGAACCAAAGACCAGTGGCAGAGGAAACGTATACTACAGTAGCTCGCCACCACCTTCCAAGTAGCTCACCAAAGGATTTTAGAATCATATAAATTGTGCTTTATTGCTCAACAGTTTTTATTGTGTGGCTATTTCTACTGTAAAAGTCTCTTTAGATGTCTAAGTGTGTCCACTTCTAAATAGATTTTGGCTATTTACTGTAGGTCATATATAGGGCATTTTCGGTCTCAACTATAGATTAACTTAACTATGACACAGTTAACTTCAATATTTGGTCATAGCTAAAAAACATAGTAGCTTGCTGCTAGTTTACTTTTGCAAAAGTAGCTCTCCTGCAAAAAAGGTTGGAGACCCCTAATCTAGCAGGACTAGGACAGTCGATCAAATGGAGAACAGTGTGAGAAAGGTCCAGGTTCTCAATATTAGGTCACATCCGAGGTTCAGACATCGACACTGGAGCAGCATCTGAAGCAGATACACTCTCCAAAAGAATTGTAATCGTACTTCCTGGTTAGCTCAGTTACCAAGAGAAACAAATGCATGTTCAAGTCTCTACAAGTCTGGCTTTGACACTATACCTTTGATTTTGTTTTTAGATGGAAAAAAAGATGCTGATGTAATTGACTTGAAGTAGCTATTAAAGTCTTAACTCCAGATTTATAACTTTAAGTTAAAAGTCAAATTCAAGTCAAATCTCCCTTAAATCTGCCTCAGTGGATCCTGTTTTTTCTTTAAACTGAATGCTCCATAGAAAAAAATCAAACAGACAGATTGTTCCTGATTATATTGGACTGTGTTTGATTGTCGTGACAAAGGTGAAACCCAGGTCACCGCTGCTCTCTGCACCAATCAATACTCCCCTCCCTCCTCCACGCTTGAAACTTATTTAATAAACGAAAAGGCCTATACGCCAAAACAGTTTTAGGAGCGAGCGCTGTCTAATTTGCTAATAGCGTCTGCTGAATATTTCATATAAATCCGCTCTGACAGTCTTTGATAAAAGGTTCGGGAGGTAGATCTGGAGGGTTTTATTCTGCTGCATTATGAGCCGGAGATGAGGCCAGCGCCGCAGACGTTTTACAGCCAAAACTTCTCAGAAATATCTTCCACCGCAAAGGTTTAACAACGTAAGGACTATAACTCGAGATGCTTCTGGAAAGTAGTTTAGAAGACATAAACAAACAGGTTTCAGAGACAGTCTTCTGCAAATGAACAGATTTATGGTCAGGGATGCAAACATGGTTAAAATGACATTGTAAAGTTTTGCGTGTGATTTTTGTTTATCGCTGGTGTTAAAGAAGGAAGACAAGTATTTACCTTGTTGTTTTGAAAAGGCAATTAAGTAATAGAGACTTGAAACTTTAGTCTGGAGAATCCAAACTGATATCTCTCTGTATTATTTTATTCAAATACTTTGTTGCATAAAATCTTAAGTCTATAGAAACATACTTTTAAATGTACACCTTAAAACGTGTATAAAAAAAAAAAAAAGTGTTGGTTTAGAAGCAATATGTGTTTTTTAACCCAGTGACTGTGTTGGGACATTTCACACTTGTTTTCTTTCGGCTTCTTCATTCT
Organism: Mugilogobius chulae; assembly: GCA_038363315.1. NCBI lineage: Eukaryota > Metazoa > Chordata > Actinopteri > Gobiiformes > Gobiidae > Mugilogobius > Mugilogobius chulae. Next base: position 16,334,739 of record CM076396.1, on the reverse strand, counting down.
GTAAATTGCTTTACCTCGTTTTCCAAAGCACTTGATTAGAGAGTGAATTTGGGGGTGCTGGAATCGAACCGTGGATCTTTGCATTGAGACTGTCTGTGTCACCCACTCAGCCACTTGTGTTAAGTAATAACATAATTTATGATGCTCTATGTCCTACAATCTGGTTAATAGGTTAACACAAAACATTAAAATGTCTTCACAAGTCTGTCATATTTTAACACAACAAAAACAGGCCCAGTCAGAACAAAAGAGAGGAAGCAGAGACAATGGTAAGGAAGCTAAGGCCCACCAAACTGATTTAGGAACAGGTTTAGGAACAGGTTTGAGGGTGCAGCCCCTCCTCAGGGGGAGGCTAAACTCAGTATAAATACAGCCAGTCTCAGATCACTTCCATCAGATTGAACTGCGTCTTCGAATGGCACATTGACAACTTTGAAGCCTTTCTAGTATCTTTTTTAGAGTGTACATTGATGTGATTATTTTTGTTTTCCTGAGTCTGGCTTTTCTTTTTTTTAATTATGTTTTTTTCTTTCGACAGAGATTTATTTAACCTATGTTTAACCAACAGTGCATAAGACAGGTTTTTACATTTTCTAATTTTAACTTAATTTGGCAGTTTAATACCTGATAAATGATATTTAATAAATTACAGTTTTACATGTTGTGAAGTAAAGTTTCACATCATGTTGTAGAGCAGTTCTAAATGATACATCACACTAGGGACACGTTTCACATTTTCTGAACTGAAACACATTTTTATGATGCAAAATTAATTTAACAAAATGAGTCTGTTCTAGTGTATGTTTTTTTCTCAAGTAAAAAAAAAAGTAACAGTAATGTCATCACTTACGAACAGGCAAAAAAAAAGTGAAATGTTTTGTCAAATCTTAAACATAATGATCTTAACTTTTTAGTAATAAGATCCGTTCGTAGGACTTCAGACTTGCACCAAAGCTCACAAACACACTTTCATTTTGCACTGAAGAAATGTAAATGAAGCACCTGCTGAGCTAATGAACATTCAATAACACTCTTTAAGGCTTACTTTTTAACATCTAACTGCTACTTTGCCTTTTGTAAGTGGTTCATTCTTAGATTTTATCCTGTGACCATGGAGACTGTGCACAGAACACTCTGCTATATTTGGACCTCTGAATGTTCACACTTTCTACACCTGCTGCAGCACAAAGAGGAAAACATGAAATCAACTTATCACCAACAGAAGCAACAGAAGTTCACCTGCTCCTGGACCTGGACCTGGTCTGACGCCCGGCCTGAGCTGGGCTGTTCTCCTAAACCGGCTGCACACTAGAGGAGTTTACATCTTTCTCAATTTCTAAATGTGACATTTTGGAATTAGTATTTGTCTCACATCTTACAGTCGCATTAGGCCTTTTCCCCCTTTAAGTAACTTTTTCAGTTCCTAGTACTTTTTTTGTTCCAATCTCTATTTTGGGCAGGTTCACATAAAGCAGGAACTATGGACTGGGGCCACACTTTAGGGACTTTTTTAGCTCCTGCTCTGGGACAGGTACTTTCAGTCAAACCAGAACCTTTAGTTACAAAACTTGGTTGGAAGAATGTTTTTATATGTGTTCTCATATTTAGATAACTTTACTTATCCTTACAAAAATGCAGTAACTCCAAAAATATATTTATTTAAGGAGAATACCTCTTACTAGGAATTACAGTGAATGCTGGTAATTTAATTTGATTGTTAATTTTAGTGATGTTTTTAGAATTTGTAGATAGTTTTAAAACCACTTTCAGAATCTGTTGCTGTGTGAACACAAACATGGAGACAAAGTAGTTCTTCTGACTAAACAGGGTCTGGAGGAATGTTGCGACTAGTTCTTGGTACTTTCATGTGTGAAAACGCCTTATGTCTTCATCCATCTATCTATCTGGTTACTTACTTATTAAAGTCTTATTAGCGTTTGGTAAAAAGGTTATCAACAAGGTCTTAGTAACAATTCTTAACAAATAATACCACTATATGCTAAATGTCATTGGTAATTCCTTGCATTGTTTTAATAATCAATCAGACTTGAGGTAACTGAGAAGAAAGGTTCCTCGAAAGTCCTGCTCTGGCGTCCGATATAATGCAGTTCACTTTAGTCTGAGAGCGGCAGGTTTGGTTTGTTCAAATGGGATCTGTCACTGTGTCACTCCTGATACAGACCTGTCCACTGCTCCACCCCTCTCTGTATTGTCTCTACTAAACATGGAGACCTGGTGTTTTATCAAGCTACAAAAAGGGTTCAGAAGAGTTTTGTTTAGTTGTACGGATGACTAAAAGAAATTAATCTACACTCTGAATCTTTAAAGTCGACTTTCCAATGATTATTTCTTTTTAGTCAACTTGAGCAGTATCCTCTGATTTCTCCTACTTTCTGTAAAGAATATTTAACTACTAGTTCATCTGTGTCTGTTCTTTGCTCTTCACATGTAACTGTTTCAGATGCTGTTGTTCCAGAGGATAAATGGACAACTGATCCCTTCTAATATTAAGAACCTGGATCTCTCCCACCTCCAGGACCTTTCTCCACCTTGCTCTCCAATATTTTTCTGTCCTAGTTCTGCTAGATGAGTTGTTTCCCTCTGCTAATGGACTCTACAGACTTAAACTCATCCATGAGAGTGGATCTCTCCTTCACTGTGGTTCTCCTCTGGAAGGTTTTCTTTTTTCCCTGACAATGTATTTAATTTTTTTAGTTTTTACACAAAACATAAGAACAATACGTCCACTCAGACACATTGTGCATGTTGTTTCTTTACAACAAAAAAACAGCATAGATGTAGAGTACTGAGACAAGTTTAAATCCAATATTTTAGTTCTCAGATAGGTCCATGCCTTCTACGACTGAGAAAAATAAATGTTTTCTTCTTTTAGAATATACTGTATGTTATCCGTTCCAATGAAAGCATTGTTAGGGATACTAGTGTTGTACTTATTCAATTTAATAGAAATAACATAAATTCACATCAGCCATTTGTATTGTGGTAATCTTAACCGGGAATTAATAGTTTGTTTTGTTCCGAACTGATGGCCATTCTTCCAAAGATACATCTACTCCCAGATCCTTACAGTTTTTTCTTGCCAAGAAGAAAGGTCTAAGGACAACGGATGCACTGGGACAGTTACTGGACGATCTGTTTCTGCATGCTTGAATAAGTTTCTAATGTTTCTGTTTGGTTATAACCAATGATGACTGTTTCATTGTTTGATTTTCTAACATTGATGTTTGCTGAATCATCCAATCCTGTGAAGTCCTAAGAGGTTGTAGTGATTTTGTGCTGTACAAAAATGAATTAAAATTTTATTGGCTTCTATTGTGATTTTAAAGGTGGTGTATCATATTGACGTAATCTCAGCCTCACAATATTTTAGATTTGGTTTTGGAGGCATGGTTTGTTTTAAGAAAGATAAATAAGACTGTCCTTTTGTTAAGCTTTGGAATTTTTCTTTTGTATGTTGGCGATAAACTACATTTGTTCCTGTTCCATTGTGTTGTTCTTGTTAAGCCCTTTGAAACATTTGTGCTTCGTAAAAAGTAATAAAACGAGTGTCTTACAGCGTGTCCTTCGATGATGTCTCTCCAGATGGGTTTGTCTCCGCTGCCCTCGCTGAAGTCCAGCAGGTTGTCCACCACCACCTGCCCGATCAGGTCGTGTCTGGAGAATCGGTCGAAGTCGTAGACGGAGAAGTGAAGCTTTCGGGAGTGAAGCTCGTCCAGAGGAACGCCGAACTGAAACGTCTCGTTAAACACCGGGTTCAGAGTCTTTCTGTGCACCTGAGCAGAGACAGAGAGGACAAAGGGGAAAGAAAAAGTTTAGCAAAGGGCAAATATGATGCTTTGTTTTGCGGTATCATCTTCAAAACATATTTCTGGAATCTCAGGCACCAGAACCAATACATCAACAATCTGCATTGGGAAAAAGACCTGACTGAATGTGCCTTATTATGTTGTGTTAACAACTGATGGGTGGACCTCTAAAAATGGACAATAAATATGACTGTTTAATGTTTATTCATTCATTTTCTACTGCTTAATCCCATTAGGGGTCGACCGTGACTGGAGCCTATCCCACTAACTTTGGGCCTAAGGCAGGGAACACCTTGGACAGTGGCCAATTCGTCGCAGGGTTAGACAGACAACCATTCACTCTCTCATTCACTCACTGAGGGAAATTTACAGTGATGCCCAATTAACCTAAACATACATGTTTTTGGAGGTCGGAGGAAACCGGAGTACCCGGAGAAAACCCACAGTGACTCGGGGAGAACATGCAAAGTCCACCCAGAGAGATCGTGAGATGTTGATATGGTCCGACCCGGGAGTCAAACCCACGACCTCCTTGTATGGAAGACAGCTCTAACCACTTGGCTACCGTGCACCCCCGTTTACTGTTTACTGTTCAAATGTTCATAAAAATACAACTTCTGAGCACTAACAACAGTGGCTTTGTTTTAAATGTAATTTATTATGGTTTATTTTGTGTCTTAAGGTAAAAAAAAAGTTAATATAGCTAACAAAATAAAAAAATGTGGCTGCAAAATTGAAAACTGAATTGAATTGTGACTTAAGTGAATTGTCCCATCAGTTTGACACTTTCAGAAACAAAACAATACAACCACTGTCATGTTTTCCTTTTAATCAGAAAGCGAGAGCACCAAAAAAAACAAAATGAATCAAAGTCTAGCAAACATACCCTGCGTTTAAAATGATTTATGACTTGAATGGAGACATATTTTTGCGACGTGCATGTCTGTTTTTCCATGTGTGTGCAGATCTTACGGACAGGATCATTCATAAACCTTCGCCGTATATTCATCTGTGCAGTGTTTATTGGCTTCTGCATATTACACTCACACATCAGCTTTTCACCGTGACTCATGCGTCAAACAGCCTCATAAAGAGATATTTTTTCAGCCAAAGAATGACTCGGAGCCGTATCTGCGCTTTAGAATGTGTAAATGTCGACAAAAGCGGCGCGTTTCATTTGCCTTTCACAACAGTCAACAAGGATTTCTGCTTTGTGTTGGTAAACCTTGATTTTCTACCAACGTAATTTAAAGTAAAGGTGGAAATTGTCTGTCACTGTCAGTTTATAACTTAGTAAATATGTTTTTAGATGGTAAAAAGCTGCTGATGTTATTTACTTAATGTGGCTGTTAAAGTTTAAGTCGAAGTCCAATATTACCCCAGATTTCTAACTTGACTTGAAGGTTTTAGAGAGAGAAAATGAAAGTGACTGGTGGCACTTTCTTGTTGTTTCTGCGGGCCAAAGATGATAACCTCAGTCTTGTCTGAGTTTAGCTGGAGAAAGTTGTTTTGCATCCACACACTGATCTGTTGGATGCAGTGACAGAGTGAATCTACTGGTCCATATGTATCTGCTGTTGGTGACACATAAACCTGAGTCTACAGATGTATGTGTCTGCATAGTTGTGACAGCACACTTTATTATTGCATATTAACGGACCTAATGGCAGCAAGTAAAGATTGAACAGAAGGGGTCCCAAGATTGACCCCTGGGGAACACCACAAGTCAAGGCCATGTGCTCAGACACGCAATTTCCAATTTCAACTAAATACTTCCTGCCTTCAAGATAGGACATGAACCACTTCAGAGCAGAACAAGAGATGCCCCTCTAGTCTGTGTAAAAGGATGTCATGATTGACAGTGTCAAAAGCAGCACTCAGATCCCTACAGCGCACTTATGTAAAACAGTATCAAATGGAAAGCAATATATGATTACTTTTCTTTAGTATAGAAAAAAAGTTAACAAAAACATGTTCAAGCCCCACACAGCCAAATATAAACGTCAAGCAGCAACGGTTTATCAGAAAAGCTGGTTTCAAGTCGAGATCAGAAACTGCATGTGCAAGATTTTCACTGGAGGCAGATGAGAGAGTCAACACATGCTTCAAAAGCCCTGAATATACAATAAGTAACATCATAGATACTTGGGATGCACTAGCACAACTGAATCATGCCCAAGCCCAGATAGGCCTAAAGCGCAGTTCTTTTGAATAAATTATTATATTTATACAGTACATTTACACACAGAGATATCTCCAAAACCTTCACACAGCAGCCCCTCCCACGCTCCTACTGCATGTTTGGTGGTGGGGAAACTGGAGTACCGGAGCAAACTCCACACAGGCCCGGACCGTGCGGGACTCGAACCCGCAACCTTCTTGCTGTGAGGTGAGAGAAAATTATATTTGAATTGATTCATACATGTTTGAGTATTCTGATTTTGTTCTTTGCCTTGAGCTCAACTGCTCACAAAATCCCTGTTCTCACAAGCACAAGCATAATTTTATTCACTCCTTTTTTTGGTAAAAAAATTACACAGTGCACCTTTAAACATACAAAAATAAAATTTATAAAATTAAGAATATCACATCTAAAATGCAGGAAATTGCATATGATTTATTAAAAATGATGTTGGGGAGGCCCTCCAGCCCCCCTTGAATTACATTCATTAACACATATTTATATTAAAATGTTTTAGGGCTTATGATTCTCAATACCAGTAATTTGGTAAAAAGATTGATTCATCAACAAAAAATAACCATATGCATCAATACAGCTGTAGGATCTAATAGTCTAGTAGTACAGGCAGTAAATAGTCGGTGTTGATCCTGTTTTAAATCGTCATTGGGACGTTCCAGCTACATCCTGTAGCATCAGCTTCTCGATGCTAACACCAATAACATGCAGGTTAGGCAACGTTTGGTGGTGATTGAATGTTGAGGCGCCAGGTGTTTAGGCGACTCGCTTCTGCTAAAATCATCATCATCATCATCAGGAGTTTATAGGATCCGTCTTGTAAATTTAAAGTAAATAAATAAATATACACAACGTGAGAAGTTGTTCAGACTTTTATCTTAACAGTCCAACAAATCCAAGTCAAAATAAATGATCCTTTTCATTTGAACAATAATGGACATGCTGAGGACAGTTTACTCTGGGAAGGACGAAGGAATCACGTTTTAATGACCAAAGAAGATGACATCACGTCTGAGCCGTGCCGTGCCGTGAAAACCAAAAAATCCAGAGGCATTCGGAGCGAGAGAGATGTAAATGTCAGTGTGAGCGGAGCAGGTATGATTGGATTAGTCGTGCCTTTGGACAAATCAAACGCACTCACGCAAATTCAAGGTCAAAAACAGTGGCTAATTGTTCCGGCTCCGGGCTGTTTCACGCTCGTGTTTGAGGTTGTGTTGAGTCAAACGCTTCAGGGTTTGAGCACGGAGATAAAAGCGAGAGAAAAAAATGTGTTTATGATATTTCACGGCAAAAAACAAAGGAGCAGGAGCAGGAAAATGAGGTTGACTTGAGAGGAGTTGACTTAAACTGAGAAAAAACATTTGTAAGACCAGCATTTTATTAAAAAGAAAAGAAAAAAGAATCACCCAAACATAATTTGAGCATTTCTGCAGCAAAAGCATAAACCTGGTTCAACATTCTTAACCAGATTCAGTCAAAACAGCTTAAAAAAAGATTCAAGTCATGTGAACCATATGAATACTTTGCGGTACATGTTTTATACTGTATGTGTGTTAGTGAGTGCTCGGAGGTCTCTGTCACACAAACACACGACATGAAGAGGCCGACGCATCAGAAGAGCTGCACTTTCATGTCTGCAATAAGACCTGGATCAAACTGAGAGCAGAGCGCTGAATGAGAAAGAGAGGAACGGTGCAGTAATTATGTTCAAAGGCAAATAAAGCAACATAAAATGGCTTCAATAAGATGTACACAGCGGAAGGTATATCATAAGTGCACTGCAGACATTTATTAGTAATGGCAGCTAAGGAACAGTGGTAACCAATGACAACAAGTCAGAAAAAAGCTTTTGGAGCTTATATAGATACAATCGGCAATGCATCATATTTAATGGCCTGGCCTGCTAAGCGTATATCAAGTATAAGTATCGGAAGGTAAACTATTTCCCTCTTTTAAGACGTTTTCTGGTGAATTTAGTGTATTTTTAGTCCAACTAATTCACTCTGTGCACGGAACTTCAGTTGGCTTGTTTATATTAAAAATTTAGCCACGTTTTTTTTTTTTTTTTTTTTTTTTTTTTTTTTTTTTTTTTTTTATTAAAAAATACAACGTCTGTACATACAAGCATTTCCTGTTAGCGGCTGTTACATGTAGCAACCAAAACCACGTCAAGAGTAAGAGTATTATGGGTGAATTATTGTTCTGATTTGTGAACTCACTGTCACTGGCCTGATCTTTTGAGTATGTTATTGTTTTAAGCTGGTGTGGTTGAAAGCCCTCAAAGAAATGAACTGGAACAGGAAATGCCTTGTATGTACAAAAGGTTTGAACATAAAAAAAACAAAAAAAAACCAACTGAACGTTTCGTGCACAGAGCAACAATTCGTCGAGTCACCAAAAGTTTTAAATGACAGTGCTTAGCTGTAGGTTGCCTGTGTGCGTTTTTTTTTTTGCGTGTGTGTCAGGTCAAAAGTAAAGTCACAAAAACATCCCTAAAATACTGAATAAGTACAGAGCGCTAATATGTTTAAATATAGGTGCACTAAGAATACAACTTAAGCAATATAGTCCTAGTCCATGGCCTGTTTCATCATGCTGGGCCAAAATATACTGCTTAGTGAGTCGCATTTGGTCCCCAGGCTGCCATTTAAATAGCCCTGGTCTAAAATATTGATATCAGAAAAAGTGGTATTGGTGCATCCCTACTTGAGAATAATATTCGATTCATAAAGACATGAGTCCTTTTTGTAAACACATTATTTTAAGTTTCAAAACATGAGATGCCAAAAAGTTTCCCAGGCATGTTTAAATAAAATAAGAATAAAGCAGAAAATACGTTGAAATTAAATATCAACTTTAATTAATACAAGTGAAACTATAAGTGGATAAACACGTGCTTTAATACAACACAGCTCACAGACTGCTTATCCTTATCCCACCCTCAGCCAATAACAAGCTAATTAGCATCTCTAATCATGCGCTGATTAGCTAAGTCGCTACATAACGAGCTAACGGCTAACTGCGGCAGACGTATGCGAGGTGTGCTGTTGTAATAAGTACATATGTCTTTCCTTGTCCTCTCCTTCACCGCCGGGGCCTGCTGGGGATGGGTTTTTAAAGTTTGTTGTAAAAGTGGATGGTAGACTCGCAGCCGGAGCACTGACGCTAAAACGAGACTCTGTAGGTTTGGTCAAAACGATAACAACGGAATAGCAATGACACTGGAAGTACAAGTGCAGTCAGTTTACACGGCTTTACCTTTCTCCTTTTACAGATGTGAGCTGGTGGAGTTTATTATCTCTGAATTGTGTTGTGCTCTATGAACAGAATGAAATATTAATCAAGATATTTTAATAGCAACTAAGTATTTGTATTTGTAACATTACTGAAAGTGCAATAACCCTCTCACAACTGATCTTTTATGGTAACCAAGATGTAGATGGGATAGATGTATATGGATTATGTTGAGTCGATGCCGATATTGGAGCCTTTCCATATTCGCCGATGCCTTGAGATTGGTCGAGGACTTACCAATACTACTACTCCTATTGATCCTGCTTTTTATCAGTCAGGTATTTTCAACACAGTTTCACAAGAATATATATATATACTCCTCAAAGCTCACTAGATTGAAAACTAAGCATTTTCTTAAAAATGGTCATACAAGCCCTGTTGTCATCGGGGCGGTATAGTACGGTCCTATGCTGTTTCAACTGCGCAAAGCGACCCGTTACGCCCCGCTCACTGGGTCCAAAGTGAATCCTTTTGGCCCTGCTTTTACCCAGGGCCCTAAAGCAGACCTTACAGTGGTCCCCCAGGCCAAAACCAGACGGGAAAAAGCAAATAGAAAGATGAAATAATGTTCTTACTAAAAGCCAACTGATCCTGTGACAAACCGCTGCATTTCCAGTGATGAAAACTTTATTTGTTGCTCTGATAGACTTAACTAAGCAATGCTAGCGCATTAGCGTCAGCTGTTTTCAGTTTATCGAGGAAATCTGTAAAAATTGTAAATTGTGTGTGTAATGTGTCCAACATAATCCAACCTCAAAGCATTGATTAAAATGAGTTTAAAAAGCAGCAGAGTCACAGAGGCTTTGCAAAAAAGTAAAATAACTTTATGAAAAAGTGACAATAAATGAAAGTAGTTTCTTGTTTACACCAGCCACAGACTTCGAATTATTACACGTCTTTTTGTGAATCACTCAGATTGACGCCAGGAAGAAAAAGTATAGTTCAGGTACATTTTCTTTTATATTTTGTTTTAAGAAAGGACTCTTGGGAGCCTGCAGTGGAAACACTCATCATCATTAACATAAGCGTCCCAAACCGCTCCAAAGTGAACCGGTCAGTATTGAATGAGTGCATCAAAGCTCTTACAACCGAGAGGAAAACTAAAGTACATATACCACTGCATCGCAAAAGTACAAACTGCTACTTAAGTTTATCAAACACTAACAACATGATATTGTCAGGTTCTTGTTTAGACTATTATACATTCTATACATCTTAAAAAAATGCAAATCAACATCTGCATAAAGTCAAAGAAGTGCTAAAACATGTAGTTCACTTCTAACAATTTATAACATAAAGCTCTGTCTGTTCCATCAAACAAAGACCTGTTTCTCTGCATCACATCAAATCATATTTACGTCTGACACTGTAAAAGCTTCTTTTACTGCTTTCTTTTGCGTGCAGCTAATACTGTGAGTGTCTCTGAATACATTTTCTACAGTGTATTTATTACCACCAACTATTTCCTTGTTGCTTTTATGTTTTGCCGCTCGTCATCGTCACAACAATCCAAATAAAATCGCCGGGGACAAATAATCCTCCTCATCACTCGGCACATTTGCACAGTATTCATCAGAAATACGGCCTGTTTGGGATTTATTTGGTCTGAAAGCTCCGGTGTGACGCGTTTCCGTAATTAAAGTGCGTCATTGGCCCTCGTTTCCCCATTGAAACTTTAGTGATTTGAGCGGATCTGTCGGCTCGCTTATTAGCCTGTGATGATAGCGTGTTAGCTTTGGATTAAAATGGCAGCAGCAGAGGCAGTGATGTGTGTGTGTGTGAAGAGGAAAGTGTGGAGAGATATTTTGAAGCCGCCACGGAAAAGAGGCAAAGTAAGGTGCATGTGGGATTAACAGGGATTATTTTTCAAGGACTTTTACAAACTGTAGTAATGTTAATTTGAAAAGATTATGCACTTTACCACCAAGACTGGAAAATATTAGAAATACAGCCACCTTCAAGTGCGTGCGATGTTATTTTCTCATTTTCATTTCATTGGATAGGGTAATAGCTGTTGTAAATGTACAAAACACTGATTTTGTGTGAAGCCATTTAGCAAATAGAAAACACTTGTAACCAATGGTAACAAGCCTGAAACTTGTGCTGCGTTTCCACATTTCCAGTTCAGAGCGTTCCAAACTCTTATGTAAACATTATGGCAAATGCAACCTTTAGACCAGGACTATTCAACATAAGGCCCGAGGACCAGATCAGGCCCTCCAACCAGTTACATCTGGCCCACAGCCCACTCTTTGTTCTTACTACTGGTTTCATTCTGGGTTATATTAGTATCTTGTCTTGTTGCAGGTCTAGCTCATTTTCTAACTGTGTTTTGTAATTTATATTCCCACAAAGGACTAATAAAGTTGCATACATTATAATGTTTTGTGCGACCCCTTACAACCCATCTGTTTAAATCTGCTTTTAATGTTTGATTAATGTTTTAATTACTAACTGTTTTTATATGTTGTACATTTGTTTATCTTTGTCTGTAAAGCGTCTTTGAGTGTCCAGACAGAAAAGCGCTTTATAAATAAAATGTAGTATTATTACTATTTTTAAAATGGTGGTTAGTCATGCACCTCTGGCTCAGAGGTCACTATTTGGCCCTTGGGAAAATAAAAGTTGAAAAGGCCTGCGATAGCTAAGAAACTTACTATAGTTTTTTTGTAACAGTCTAACTCCTTAGATTCACTTTTGTGGTGAATATTGATCTCTTATGTGAAGTTGTTGCAAGTGGTCTTTACCAGTTCAAGTACGTTGTTATAAGTGGGAAGTGGGAAATATCCCAGTTCCCTCTCTTGAAGCTAATATGTGTTATTAAATAATGGCGGAAATGGCAATACATTTCAACCCGAATCAAATTAAACATTAGCGACCATATTGTTGCCCAAATTAGCATTTAAGAGTTGAATCAGTATAAATTGTTTACACTGATTTGAATCTATGGATCACTCCTGGATGAATAAGGGATTATACTACATCTTGTTAGTATAAATTGTGCCCTAAACCTGCTATTTCTGGATCTCTGACTCCTTCTCTACCTTGTCATGTCATTGAAAAGTTTTTTTTTTGTTTTTTTTTTGAATAATGTTTGTGTTAAATATATTTATTATAAAACCCTGTACATATGTGCTTACTGATACTGACTAAAGTGACACTTTTGTTAGTGACAGAGGCTACTTCTTTAAAGTCAAAGTATAAACATATAAATCATTAGCTTAACGGTTAACTGTGTAACTTTCCGGAGGTGAACAGTCGTCTACACAGTTCAGTAGAATTAGAAAGTTAAAACCTGAATGAGGATGAATACATTTTGTGCCATAATATATAACAAATTAGCTAAAAGAATACTTTTCTGTGAAAACATACTGAATTGGCCAAAGAATAGTTCATTTTGTGAACTGCAACCCTGTTCAAAGTAAAAACGGAAGTTTTAATAATTTATTCAGTGCAGCAAAGAAATACAAATTACAAAAACACATACATTCACGCAAGCTTATTTTTTGCCAAAAAAGTTGCACAGTTTATTCTTTTTTTTTTTCTTTTTTTTCATTCATTCATTATTATTATAATATTTTTTTTCTACCGCTTAATCCTGTTAGGGTCGCGGGTGACTGGAGCTATCCAGTGACTTTGGCCTCGTTTATGTTTTGTTAATTTCTGCAATGACTCTGGCTCTGAGAAATGGATAAATCATCTCGATTTTATTTGCAGCTTAATCATTAGTAAGTCTTGTCTCACTTTATTTAAGTGCAAAAATACATTACAATACATGAATCTATTACAGTATAACACTGAAGAACAAGTCAAATGCAGAAGACACATTTTATTGTGACAGTAAAGCGTGTCCTACAATCCTCTTTAACTACAATGATTGTGTCATTACAGACTTACAACATCCAGGCCAAGAAACACAGAAACACACACCAGCCCTGTTCATTTCAATAATTGGGTATAATAGATGAGAACGCCGTATATTCTGTGGCCACGAGCGCTGCGTTAATAAGTCTGTGATGGAAATGATCAGAGGAGCTGTGGTTGAAAAGACAGGAGGATTCAGATGCAGCTGAGGGCCTATTGTGATGAAAGAGACAAAAGAGAGAACAACTGGAGAGACAGTTGAGAACGCCACGTCTTCTGCAGCACTTTAGTCTTGTAAGTGACAACATTTGGACAAGAGAGTTGTTTCCATCTGATTACAGGAAGTTTGTTATTCTCTTGAGGATTTTTCAGATTTATATAGAGGGATTATCAGTCGACGTCACATTCCGCTCTACTACGCATGCTCCATGCAGAAAGAGACGCTGTCCATCTAGTTGGCTGGGGACACTTCTTTGATTAAAACAACAAATTGCGACAAGAGCAGCTGTTTGGAACATCAACTGGTCTGACAGACGCCTGGCTTCTGAAGCTTGAGGCAGTGCTTTTCTTACTGTTTTTCACTCACTGGAATGTAACGTTTAAGGGTCGTAGGGTCAAACTGCATTCACATAAGTGATTTAGCAGCATAACTTTTGTTTTCGCACAGTAATAAACTTTGTAGTTAGCTGACAACAGCCCTGGCTTATGTTGTTGCTACAGCTGGTGTCAATTGGCGGCGGCGCTTTCTGCACTCACCCATGTTGTTAACTAATAATCCCTCTATAGGTCTATACACTCCACAAAAACTCGCAGCAGCATATCCTTGTCTTGCGTGCAGATCAGCTCTGAGTCGTCGCACCAACAGCTTCTGCAGCAGCAGAAAAAAAGACTGGCTTTTATGCACGAAGTGATAAAACTAACACATGGAGATTGGGCAAAATAGAGTCTGGATTTTGAGGAAACTGGAATTGTGAGGAACTTTGTGCTTTAAGTAAGAAAAATACAACTATCAGTTGTATTATGACTGTATGTCATGTCAAATGGACACAATAATTATTGACGATTATTTAAGGCAGTACCAAGTGATTTCTAAGCCTATGCAGAGTAATGCAAAGTTTAGTCATTTCGATGTGTATCTTGTAGTTATGCCCTAGGGCCGTAGAATCTCCATGTAACAAAAAAAAAAACAGGAGTTTCTCAGGCATGGGCACGAGTTCACAGCTTTTTTTGCGTAGGCTAAATATGCCACGAGCCGCATATTCAGTTCATTTGTGGTTTTAAGATGTGTTCATTTTTATGAATATTAACAAAATCCTGATCCTAATCTTAACCTGCCCCAAGCCCCAGACCTAAACTTACCCATTTTAGTAACTTGATGCCTAAACTTAACCGTTACACCTAAAGAAAATGCCCCCACGTGGCTTCAAACAAAACTTGTGTTTTTTACATTGTGAAATCTTGTCATTTTTATGCTTTTCATTTTGTGCTATATCTACGGCGTGACATAACTATGCAAAAAAGGCATGAAATCTAGCTTTTTGTGCGATGGTATACGTATGCTTTCTTGTGAGACTGTGTTGCGGGATCGGGTGGGAGCAGTCATGAATAACTTGTCTCATGCAGGTCTTTAGTGCGATCAACACAGTATTACAGTTTATGTAGCTACTGCAACAACTCAAATCAAACAATAAAAAAGGGTTATAATCAGCCAAATGTGCGGAGAAGCATTAATACAAACAGTTTTTAAATGAATCAGCTGCTTTTGCTGTCTTTAGCATCGCGTAGGTTAGCAACATTAGCACAAAAAGGCTAATTTACAAAGCTTTTGTAACTAAACAAACTCAACGACAGTACAGGAGCAAATTCACAGATAATGGTGGACAGTAGAGAGAAAGTAAAGAGAAAATACGACACGTACTATCAAAATTATAACTGTCACATATTAAACTTTCCCCAAACACAGGGAGCAGCCATCTTTACTTGGAAGAAGTTAATGTCGTTCACTGCAAGCAAACGTTCCAGGTAGAAATTCCTAACTTTGCAGGTGTTCCAGCATGACTTTACTAGTCAGAACTTGGAAAACGTGACCTTCCAGAACAAATGGAATGCAGCATATAACCAAAAATGCTAACAGCAGCAGCAAGCTAAATGCTAACGTGATGCTAGCTATTTTGTATTGACAATTCCTCTTCAAATGCTGAGGCTATTTTTAATCAAATCAGTTTAGGACCTTGTAATCAGTGGAGTAGTTAAAGTAGTGGTTTTTAGCGTATTTCTGCAAATATCTGATGAAGAATGAATGGTGCGAGAAGGAACAATCCACAGGTATGAGGCAAACCGGAACAGCGTGAAAAGGGCCCATTGTTCATTTCAATAATTGGGTATAATAGATGAGAACGCTGTATATTCTGTGGCCACGAGCGCTGCGTTAATAAGTCTGTGATGGAAATGATCAGAGGAGCTGTGGTTGAAAAGACAGGAGGATTTCAGATGCAGCTGAGGGCCTATTGTGATGAAAGAGACAAAAGAGGGAACAACCGGAGAGACAGTTGAGAACGCCACGTCTTCATCCGCGCTGACAGCTCCGCGCTCACACTACAGAGCCGACACACTACTGCTTTTGTGCAGAGACGGGACCGGATCTGTGTTCAAATAGATGGATGACGCTTTGTGGTGTAAAAGTGAAGACAGGCCACATCAGAGTCGATACAGGGAAATGAACGACACAGTAAAGTCGTGTTTAAATGAGAGACTGTTTTACTTTGATAAATACAATCCAAATCTAACAAGGATTATACTTTTTAAACTAGCTACAAGTTTATAGCCCAAGACTAATCAGCATTTGTTTTGCAGAAACTAAATAAAATGGCCTTTTCTGTTGTCATGGTGACAGTGCAGAGCTGAGCTAGCTTGTTTGCTAACGACTGTCGTGCTTCTATATTTTCCCCCAACGCTGTTATGTCGTTGTCAGTGTTGGGTAAGTTACTCTAAAACTGTAATGCATTATATATTACTAGTTACAGGGAGAAAAATGTAATACATTTGTATTACAAGATTACTTTCTCAGAAATGTAACTGCGTTATAACACTGTGTAACTTTGAGTTACTTTGAGCTAATCACACATTTGTTAAGACGTTGTACAAAACTAATCCTGTTACATTTACACTTGATTACTGGTTAATTTGTGGAAATGTGATGCCACAACATGTTTTCCTCATAATATCAGATTTACCTTGAAGCCAACAGACAGTATGTTAGTGATGTTTTGGTCCTGAAGTGTCATTTTCAAAGAATATAAAAGCAATTAATTTACATAAAAGTAACTTGAGTTACTCAGATTGTAACTGTAATATATTATCAACATTTTTACAAGTAATGAGTTACACTACTTAGTTACTGAAAAGTGGAATATATTACAGTAACTTACAAAAGTAACTAGTTACTCCCAACACTGGTCGTGGTTTGCATATCTTTCCCAAATCCCTAAACTCAATCAAAGTAGCTTTAGCAAAGTTATCTTAACTTTACCCACCCCAACCCTACCCACATTTAAATATTTTTTCTAACTTACACCCTTCTCTCTAGTATAACAGTAGAACATGCAAATAGAATGTTTTTAGAGAATAGAATGTTTGTATAGTTTTTATGAATATAATGATTAGGGCTGTCAAGCGAAATAGATTAATGTGATTAAAAAAATTAACTTGATTAATATGTCTGTAATGAATTAATCTAAATCAATGCACTAATTTGACACCCCTAATAATGAAATGTTTGTTGATTTTATAATCATCAACTAATTATCCTATGATTTTAAAATGTGTAAAAAAATCATGAAAGATTTCTTTTGTTGTTATATGTCAAAATTCTCTGGTCACTGTGTGTAAAAATTAAGAATGATGTGATTGGCTGCGAGTCACAGTGGGCAGTGTCTGAGCTTTTATAACATGGAGCCGAATAGCCTGCCTCCTTTATACCTGATGAAGGTCAGTCGACTAAAACGTTGTATGTTAAAAAATTAAATATTATGTTTTTTTAAAGACAGTGTGCGGGATTTTTTCCTACAAAAAAAAAGGGGGGGGGAATCCTTTTTATGTATTTCTTTTGAAAAGAAATACATATTTTGAAATATCAACTTTTACTGTGGCCGCCAATGCAAAGTGATGGCAGTGTGGCATAACTGGGTTTGGGGGGTTGTTGAGGAATCAGGGAATCAGGGTCCCTCCCTAATTTTAATCACACGCAGAGTGTCTGAGCACAACGGTGCTTATCTTTGTGCTGATCTAGCTTTGTTTATTTGGGATGCCGAGTCGGGCCCGGAAATGTTCCTACCAGCATCCTTAGTTTCTTCTTCTATCTTTTAAAAAGCACATTCGTTTCGTTCCAGGCAACTGCAAACTGGGATATTTCCCACCACTCACTTGAAAATTGCACTGGAATGTCATTCGAACTGTAAATCTAAATTGTGAACTGGGAGCTGGACGAGGAATTACTAAAAGTGACTCGGACAGCGCGGACAGCCACAAAAGCTTTGTACGCATTGGCTACAGGTTATTTAACAAACACAAAATGTTATTTTTGTTTAGCTGTTTTTCCTAGTATTAATCACATTCACTAGCATCTTTTTCAGCTCTTACAGGAGAAAGTGTAATCTCCCTCCATTAACACTCATGCATTACTCTGTATAACCTCTATTTTAAGCTCTTTCTGCTAAATAATACACACGAAGGTTTTACACTTTAGTCTACAGTGAAATTGTACAAATGTAGTCACTGACAAGGATAACGTATGAGTTCTAATTGAATGTGGTAGTGTATACTCTTAATTACAGCCTACACACAGAGAAGAAACTAAATATATGAAGAACTTTAGAGGCTCGTGGTCTGGAGATGTGACAAAATCTAAAATAAAAGTGTTCAAATATTAGCCTCGGGTCCTTAGACACAGCAGCTTAGTCTGACAGCGCTGCAGAGAGAGCGGACGGCACCTGGAGTTGAATAAATTATACTTCTAAACATTAGATTAGGCTGTGTTAGTGTGAGGAGTTTCCCCGAGGAGGCGAGCGCCGAGCTGCAGACGCGACCGAGGGAAAGTGATAGTTTGGACTGGCTTTAACAGGCCTCTGGAATCTTAATAAGTGTAAATCTATACAACGAGGAACGGTGCTGGTCTTGAAAGTTCAATAATACATCTACGCTTAACGGAGAAGTTGTTTAAGAGAATGTAATTATTGTACTTCAACTTTCTAAATTTGTATTGATGTGACGAAGCTTCTAAATATGATTGATACTGACAAGCACGATCCGAGGCCATGGTTCTCTGCCGAAAAAAGGTGCTTAGGTGGATAGTTCTGCTCCAATGGAAAGGGTTTAAGTATGTCAAAGTCTTGTTCATGAGTGAGGGAAGGATGGAGCGTGAGACTGACAGGTGGATCGGTGAAGTGTCTGTAGTGATGCAGGAGCTGAGTCCAAAGGTAAAGCTCTCCATTCACCAGTCAGTCTCAATTCTGACTCTCACCTATGGTCATGAGCTTTGGGTAATGATTGGAAAGACAAGATCAAGGAGACAAGTGGTTGAAAAGAGTTTGCAATGCAGGTAGGTCTGGGCAATCTTGAATACGATAATCAGACAATATTATTTCAAACCAAGCATCAAGCACATCTTTAAATGTATTAGTTGAAGTTTGATGATCAGAACAATGGAGTTGGTTGACTGGAGACGTTCGTTCTTCTACCAACCAATTAGTTGACTAAAAGCGAAACTAGCAAGTGTCTCAATGATCTGACAAAAAAATCTGACCCAAACTGCATTCACAAGGCCACTAGATCAGATGTTTGCAACTGACTAAAATGTCACCATCTAACTTTATTTCAGCATTTACAGTGTAACTTTTTTTTACTACAACTACTATACTCAATATTCTGTTTTTGCATATCTTCAAGACAACAATAACAAAATTATCTAAAATTACAACACAAAAGAATCTGATTGTATAGTCCATGCTCTCCCATATTGGGTGGTATCTGTCCCCAAGGCCTCCTGAGGTGCTCAGTACATTTCCAACCATTAGCGACCCCAGCGAAGACCCAGGACATCCTGAAGGGACCAGAACTTTTGAACTGCCAGGTAACGCCTTAAGATCACCTCTAAAAGCTGAAGGAAATGTCTGTGGAAAGGGAAGTCTCTCTTCTAATACTGTGGCTTGACCTCAGATAAAGCAGACAAAAACGAATGAAAGGAAATTTATCACAGTCTTGATGGCGACAGATATGCATTTTTTATTTTGCTTGTGTGTGGCGCACCACAGTGCCACGAAACGCATGAAAACCGTCAGGTGGATGCATTAACACTATAATGTCTAATCTGCCATACAACTTTTATACAACACAAAATGTGTCTGATCTGATCAGATGTGAAGGAAGGATCAAGAGAGCGTAGCATTGGATATAACTGCTATTTGGCCTGTAAAACTAACACTGTAAAAAAAAAATAATAAAAAAGAAATAAATTCATCATTTATGCATGTCATAAATTATGTCATGCATACATCTTTTATAATAGTAAATGTATGTTTATTGCAATGTTTTTTGTGAGTATAAGTATCAATAAGAGAACCGATAAAATACTAGATTGATAAGTCATTTAAATTCTTAACTAAAGTTGAACATTTATAACAAAAGTCTAGTTTCTTTAACAAAGCATTGCATGACGCTAAAAGCATTTGAGACTAAATCTAAAACTTTTATGTCATGAGTACATGTCTTTAGGCAATCATGTTAAAACACTGAAAACACATTCTTTAAACACGGTTCCGCTTGTGCACAGTGAGCTCACCTTGGTCTGATATTTCTTCTTCCTGTCTGGCAGTAGGTAGATCTTGACGTAAGGGTCTGAGAAGCCGTTGGCGTCTTTGGCTGGCAGGTCCAGAGCTTTCAGTATCTTCACCACCAGCTGCTCCGTGCTAAAAAAAAACACAAGAACAGACAGGGAACTCCTTTAGACTCTCACAGGTCACACATTTACACTTCTTCTATGGGACCGGCCCACACAAACGCACCTCTCCGGGTCAAGTTAGTGAGAGTGTGGGAGGATGAGTAGATATCTGCCTGTATATTTAGTATGACAGAAGTCTACGGTGTTGCTCATTGTTTACTGTACATACGGAAGTGAATCACGGCTTGTGCATTGGTTCGGATTGGATTAACCTCGCAGATGCTATGTTTGTTTTGCAGAAAGAAAGAATGAGGTCAGATCAAGGATAGAGCTTTGCGGCGATGAAGACAGGAAGTTTAAACGACCTGCTTACGTATTTTATGATATAACAATGCTGGCTTTTGCTTTATCTGCTGTGAGGCATTTACTGTTTCAAGACATTTTCATAACAATAGGTTAAAGTGGACTGGGGAGAAAATGGGATTCAGAATCTTTGGTCGAGCAGGTCACATCTGTATTTATCTTTACATTTTCCAATCACAAATGTTCATATGTAAAAGGCTTTTGATAAGAAAAACATTTGGTGCATTTTCCAAATATCAATCTTGTTTACCTACGAAGATTGTATTTACATGTACAGAGGCCAAGCCCACTAATGGACTTCTGTGGAGAGAACATAACATAAACTGTGCTGTTTACCTACGAAGATTGTATTTACATGTACAGAGGCCAAGCCCACTAATGGACTTCTGTGGAGAGAACATAACATAAACTGTGCTGTCAGTGCCCACTTTGTACCTTTTAGCGCAACTACGCATGCACATTCCAAAATTACGTCTCTTAAATCTATTATTTGTAAGTGTACAGTTAATATTATTTATCTATATTGATATTTATGAATGTATCTTAAAAAACAAATTGCCAATAGAAAGCCCAAAACGGCACATTTCTTTTTCCCGCCATTTTAAGCTAACAGTTAGCACTCGGACCTAGCTTAATTAGACATTTAAGGTTTTAAACAGTAATAATCTAATTTTATAATCATTTACTTTGTTGAAATCTGCCAGGGGGGGTTGTGTTTAACAGTTTAGTTTTATGTGTGTTTAAGTAAAATTTAAATACGAAAAAAACAATGTAACAGAATAAAGCTAAAGGTACGACGTGTGCTTCCGGTACGAAAGTGGGCATTGACAAGTGCATCAGGTTTCTCAATCACTGCTCGAAAACTAACCCTAACACCAAATGTGGACTTAAGGAAATATATTGTGTCAAATATAGATACAAAGATGTGGAGATAATTAGAATGATCCAATGGTTTATACTTGAAAATATATCCAACAATGCTAACTATAGATGCAAGTTAAATGCGAACGTGATGCTAGTACCACCTGGGGTATGTTCACAGCTACAAAACTTTCTGTTTAGTTTTCTGACATAACTCCACATCCTCCATCTAAGCTTTGCTCTGACTTGACTTGAATTAGTTGTGCTAAAAATACACTTTAGTCGTCAAGACAACGTCATAAAGATGTAAAAAGAACGCACTGCTGACTGTATCTATTTTACCATGTTGTTCTAACCCAGCTTTACTAAATGAATTCTCGAGATACATAAAAGATACTTCTAGACCAACCATACAGCAGCACCGGGACCATCAAAGTGCAGTATTAGATTTAGGTTGAAGTGCCTGAGTAAACTGAAGCAAACATTGCAGTGCTGACCATTAATCTAATTAAAAGGTGGACAACCAATAGCTGCTCCATTCAATCAAAAAAGCCTTCACTTGTCTTGATATTAAAATAGCAATGGTGAGCCTCCACTCACTCCTCCTGTACAGAATATTCTAAATAAGACGTGCTCATGTCTGATGTCGACCATTTGGCTGCAGCATCCAACTCTCACGCTGTCAGTTTCCCAGTTTACACATTGGACAAGTGACATGCTAATGCTAAGGTAAGTAATAGAGATGGAGAGATGGCGATGGCCCCAAATGAAGAAACTTTTGAAATCAACAGCGACAAGACTTTCCCATGTCTGAATTACTATAGAGCTCAACGATTACCGCTCACTTCCTGGTTCAACAAGCACCGGCTCCCATTATAAAACTACAAAGTTATTAAGACATTTTGCTGAATTTTAAATTTCAGATGTGCTTTTAGGACTCAAAACAACAATACTGTGGATCTCAGTTAGCACATAGCTAGTGGGACATGTCCTTAAACTCGTAATATTTGAATTTTACGAAACCATATGGTTAATTTTAATGGGGCAATTTACTTCCAGAACCAGGGCGATCTTCAACGGTTTAGCTCCATTGACTACAATTTCTGACGGCCATACCCAGCTTCTCTAGTCAGAACCTTTTCTAGGCTAGGCTAGTTTCGGTGTGTGTAATACCTGTGGATAGTTCCTTCTCTTTCAATTCATTCTTTATGGGAAATTAGCCAAAATGTACTAAAATGAATCAATGTTTTATTTAAATTTAATCACAAAAGCAGAGAGTGGATTTCAACTAGATAATCACTGGCAGCGAGTTCAGACCTTCACATACGAGGAAAAGATTATATGTTTATAAAAGTGCATATGCGAAATGCTAACAAAGACATTTTAAATATAAAGGGGACAATTTGATACAAATCTATTAAATGTCAGATTCAAAGTTTATGTAAAAAGCTAGTTCAGTTTGTAGAGTTATTTTAACATTACTAATTAAATTAAATGTGCGTTAGCATTAGCTTTATGACGCAAACGGCACATTTTATAAACACTTGGGTTTTCCTTGGCGCAGTATTTACCTCGTATGTGAAGGTCTGGACATGTAGGAAATGATTATCTGTTTCTAACTTGTGTTTACTTTGTGTCAATTAAATATTTAATTAATTCGCGAACTGCAACGTGAAAAGGACCTATAGCTACAATTGGTGAACACTGGGGACTGGCTGTACCATATTTGTATCAAACCAGGTCAACAACTTAGTCATTTCTTACATTTTCAGTCTTTTTTCAAGTTATAGAAAGGGATAAACACATTGTCAAGTAGTAAAATATAGATTCAATGTCCCTTCACTTATTGACTTGGCTCTACAACTTCGTAACCCAAACTTCCACCGTGTCCTGGCGTCCCGTCCCTGAACCCAGACGGAGAATAGAGTCTGTTCTGTGACACAAGCGCAGTCGAACCCATCAGGAGGTCATGTTTTGGACACTGCCTTCACTCCGGCAGCAGTTCTGCGTCTGATCTCCGCTTTTGTGATTGGTGTGACCCGGGGTTTCGTCTGGTCGTCTCAAAGTCACATTCAGTCACATCCCGTCTGAGCCCTGTCACTTTTACAGCTCCGGCAGCGGCGGCGGCGGCATCAAGGACAATCTCGGCACTTCAACCAAAGCGTCGTCACGGCAACCGGACAACAGCGGCGACGGCGAAACGGCAAAATGAAGAGAGAGGAAAATAGCCTGTAATGCTGTAGAGCGAAGGAAAAAGCAATGTGTGCAATATCTGGATAACTACATGAATAAAGTAGTACATTAGACATTTGGGGGGTTTAAAGGTGGGGTAGCTAATTTTCTCACTGCAAGCTCGATTTAGGTTTTAAATCTGACATCTTCCTTTCCTAAACGCTTCGGCAGATGGTTAAAATCAACAATATCAACATGTATTCATTCATTCATTTTTGAAAACCACTTCATACAAACAGCAGAGTGAAACTGTAGAGGGCCACCAAAGCTCAGCCAATCAGCCTGACAGGACCGTCAGGTTGACCACGCTTAGTCATCGTTGAAACATGTAAAGGTATTTATACTACTTCAGCTTTTGTCTAGAAGAAAACATAAACCAAAGCAATTATTGCTGTTATAGATTTTCGGGCGACATCACTTCCCGCCCTGCTGTGCATGTGTTATGCAGAAAGAGCTCCTCTCCATCTGATAACATGGGGAAACTTCTTTGAATTAAAAACCAAAACAGAACAACAGCTAGCAGTTTTAATCGGGTATAAACCGGTCTGACAGACGTCTGTCTCCTGAAGCTTGAGAAAGCATTTTTCTCAACATTTTTTCACTCACCTGAATGTGACTTTTAAAGGTTGTAGGGTCGAATTTCATTCACAAATGTTGATTTAGCAGCAGAACTTTTGTTTTCGCACAGGTAAACTCTTGTAGTTCGCTGCCAACGAAGCATTTTCGACTTGTTTCCACTGTTTGTCTATGAGCACCGGCTCTTTCTACAGGCATCGCACGTGTTGATAAACAATAAATCCCTCAATAGTTATTATCAGTTTAAAACGCACAAGCAAACAGACAAAAAGTCTTTGAAAATATAAATCATGAACAGTAAAAATACAGGGAAATGTATGTAGATATTCATAATTCAGCGTAAACATCAACATCTCTTATTTCCTGGTTTTATTTGTTTGTTTGCTTATTTATCTATCTATTTATTAAACTGACTAAAGGGGGATAAAAACCTATTTTTCTCTTGTCTTGATCACTTTATATAGGCCTAAAGTTTTATAATTAAGTAGACCTAAACAGATACAAACTGGATTCTGAAGCTGCATAAGTAATTTAATCTCAATCTTAGCTTGAAGTGTGTAACATATGTGGATTTCTGACTTTAATGTGATCCGACTGGAGAGGAGCGGCTCTTTCACACATCATTTATTTAAACATGTTTGATTTGGTTGTGGTTGATCAGAGACGGAGAAACGCTGCAGTCAGGGAGGAGTCGGAGTCGTTAAAATGTTTAGTGGATTCCAGAAACACTTTTAAAACATACTATAACCACATTACAGCCATTAAAGGGTCACATCGGGCTTGGTTCATTTGCTTTTTCACAAGCAGTGATTAAAAGCCACATGCTCACGGCTTTATAGCAATGTTAAAAGGCCAATATATTAGGCTAAGCTTATGTTTTCCCCATTTAACCATTTTATTATGTAGTAGCTTCATCACAAATCATACCTGGAGTTGTGTTTCTGAGATTTCCAATGTATAAACAAATCACATGAGCAATGTTTCCATAAACCTGGATTCCTCAGACTGGTTCACTTTGGACTGGTTTGGCCCGCTTATGTTGTTGATGGTGATAGTAGAAAGGTTCATAGTTGTCTTTGGACAGCGTATTTGAAGATCGAGATGTTTTGACTCTCATCTGAAAGTCATTTTCAAACGGATGAAAGTGACCTGAGACTGGCTGTAATTTATACTAAACTGAGTTCAGCCCTACCTCTGAGGAGAAGCTCCACCCTAAACTCCAGACTAACAATAGAGAAGAAGAAGCATAGGACGAACCAAACTAGTTTATGAACAGGTTTCAGAGTGTTTCACTTTTTTAAACTGAAAATGACTTTCGGATGAGAGTCGCAATGTCTTAATCTTCAAATGCGCTGTCCACAAGCCTTACTACTTTGGATCACTCCTGGACGTATGAGGGATTACATTGACAGGTCAGGAGCCTGGACCTACAGTAGAAATGCTGCAGGTTGGCGGTCGTGAGCAGTTTAGATAAATAGAATCTGAATTGTACATAAATTATACTTTTTCTTCCTGGCATCGCTCGGATAGCGCTCTGGCTTCACAGCAAGAAGGTCGCGGGTTCGACTCCTACTCTGCCCGGGCCTTTCTGTGTGGAGTTTACATGTTTCTCCTCAGGTCTGGGTAGTTCCCTCCGGGCACTCCGGTTTCCCCACCAACCAATAACATACAGGTTAGGGAATGCTTGGTGTTGACCGGATCACCTCTGCTGAGCTGCCCCAGGACTGCTTACTGTCACTGAAGGGGGAGTTACTGTGTGAAGAACTTTGGAAGACATAAGTCTGTGTAAATTTGACTCTTTGAGCTCGTAGTTAGGGTGATAAGTTTGATGTGTTTGAGGAGCATGTTGTGGCTGTTGTGTGATCCGTGGCTCTGCGGTCGGCTGTGGAGCGCAGCGGGACAGGCAATGTGCCAAAAGCAGAGCAGGTGAACGCGCACAGCACCGTCCCTCTTTAAGCGTCACAAAAACGACTTGAACGGTTGTATCTCGTGATGAATCATGTGTTCAGCACATTATTACCTGTTCAAAATACACTAAACATCATAACCAGGCAGGTTATCAACTGAAATTACTGTAAAAAATGAAGATCACTACTTTGCGGGTTTCGCCTTTCACGGGTTATTTTTGGAACCTAATCCCCGCGATAAACAAGTCTGTGACACGAGGGTCAGGCAGGAGTAAACAGGAAAACTACTTCTAGTTTGTCGTCACCTTTCTGCATTTACTTAACTTTACTGCAAAGTTTCGATGCTGTATTTTAAACTTGTTTTATTAAATGTATTGAGGCTGGATTATGTTGGGCACATTATACACAGGATTTACAACATTTTTTACATTGTTTTGCCTCAACAAATAGGAAACAGCCCATGCTAACGCACTTTGCTAATTCTATCAGCTCAACAAATACAGTTTTCATCACTGGAAATACAATGGTTTGTTACTGGGTCAAGGCAGCGTTTGGTGAGAAACATTATTTGACATTTCTATCTGCCATTTTCCGTCTGACCTTCACTTGAGCCTGTGTTTTCTCTTGTTTAATCATCATGCTTAAAAGTCCAAAATCAGTCGTGCCAGATCCTCCTTCAGGTCCCACTCTGAAAGCAGAACCATGAAAGCTTGTTTTTTTCTGTTTAATATAACCAAGAGATGCAGACATACATTACATTTCCTGGCAGCTTCTTTTGATTAGTCCCCATTTCCAAATTTCAGTATTACTCAACTTTACATTCACCAAACATAAATATTCTACACTTTCTCTCTCGTCAGCTCTGGCTTGACTCATCGTATCATCCCACTGTGACTATTTTTCCGCTTTGCCCTAAAAATAGCCTTTTAAATCCTGAAACGGAGCGAGTAAACACGAGCTAGCCTACGTCAGCACTCCGCGCGCAGACGTCTCATGCATCGTTTATTATGTTTTTAATTAGCAGACGTGGATGGAGATGGCTAGGAGCGCTTTAATCAGGCCTCGTTAGCTTGTGTCGGCCCGCGTTAGCCCGTGTGTCAGCGCTTCATTTGCAGCTACTCAGACTGTGAACTTTGGGGCTAACGCGAGCAGAGATACGACATGCTAACGGCGCTAACACGATGCCTTTGTGATGATAACACAGCGCTAGCCGTGTTTAGCTTTGTGTTAGCGGCTCACCTTTGACTCTTATTTAATTAACAGAAATTAGATAGGAGGCAATATGAAATCAATCTAGAGACGGGAGAGACAGTGTGTTTCTTGTTTTTACTGTGGTTAGCCTGTTTACTGCAAATAAATCTGTTTTGGTGTTGGCCTCATGAAGTCTCATTTATAGATATTTATGCTTTCTAAAAGTGAATCAACAGACAAACACAAACTTCCTCAAACCTTGTTTCTTTTCCCTCAGAGGTCACGTCACTATCTGTCCTCATTTCTACACTGAATTAAAGTTAAAAGTCTTTCCTGTTTGAGTCACTGTGAGGGGTGCGCTGCGCAGATGTGCAACAGAAGGATTATTTGTTTGTCAACATTGTCACCACGGCCCCGTCTGCGTTTCAGATCAAATCTACATCGTACCGGACAATCAGGTTAGTTTATTTGCGTGACACAGATGAAACAAAGAAGCTGTTATTTAGACCAAAATCTAACTTCACTCACCTCATAATAAAATTGTTTTTTGCTTCGCTCATTGATTCTGCAGAAATCCATGATGTTTTTCAGTTCCACGTCATATTTTTTTCATGTACTTTTTTTTTTTTCGTCAGAGCAGCCATGTTGGTTTTGCAGACGATGCAAGTATGTGATTGGCTAATTAAAGGTTGTATGAAGGATTTTTCAAATCCAACAACTATTTGTTGTTTTTCAAATGATGCACATGTGTTTCTCCTCCCAAGGCCACGCCCTTCACTGCAACTGGACCAATGAGTTACTTAGGAACACTGAGGGTTTGGTTGACAGGTTCACAGGCCAATAGATAACGAGGTACCTCGTTATCTATTGGTCAACATTTTACTGGCCTCATCATGTCCCCAGTTTATATATTTTTATAATTCTTTTTTTTATTAGCATAAGTACAAGGCTGTTACAAATCTATGCAACTGTTTTTGACCAAGACTGACAACAAACAATTTTTAAAAATCCTCCATACAACCTTTAATCTGTCAGTAACGATCACTGAAATTTGAAAAAGGTGACCAGACAATATATAGCAGCAACACTGATGAGTGCTGTTGTCAGCTTATCACTGTGCGAACACAAAAGTTATGCTACTAAATCAACATTTGCGAATGAAATTCGATCCTACGACACTTCAAAGTTACATTCAAGTGAGTGTAAAAAACTGCGAGAAAAACACTGTCTCAAGCTTCAGGAGACAGACGTCTGTCAGACCGGTTCAGACCTGATCCAAACAGCTGCTCTCATCCTGTTTTGTTGTTTAATTCAAAGAAGTTTCCCCAGTCAGCTAGATGGACACGAGACATGCGCAGTAGAGCGTCAACAAACAATTTGTCTATAGGACAGTCTGTGTCTGTGGATTGATGAAATATTTAAAGCCAAGGAACCAAAAATTGGTACTGAAAGTGTGTCAGAAACTGTGTTTTTGATGTCTAGCCCTAAATCTACCAGTAGATGCTTAAAACAATACAGAAAGACATCAATGTCTCAAATTCACTTTATATAGTTCAAATTAAGGTAAGGTACACGTCATTGTCCCTGTAAGAGAAACTTCTCTACTGTTCATTTGACCAACATTTCTATGCCTCTATCGTGTGGTCTCCAACCTGTAACATGTTGCAATTATTGTTGAAATTGTATATAGAGTATTACATGCCTACTTGTACTGCAAATGTTTCTTTAGATGCCTGTTTGTGCCCACTTCTAAATTATTCATGAATGTCTATTGTTTCATATAGGCGTCCCTATTATTGTGCAACCTTTGTCTTAAATTTTTTGTGTCACTGCAAGTTTTGTTGAGTAAAAGTAGCTCAACAAAATCAGCACTGAACCGGAATTAAACCAGGACTAGCCAGTATAGCCAAGTCTGAACCAAGAGTAAACCAGGTCAGATCTAAAGCAGATCTGCACCAAAACTAAAAAGAGAATACTTCAGGTCTTAGTTACACCCAGAATTAACTCAGCAAAAACTATCATTATGGAGACAGTTATGTTTTCTCTCCAACTGTGAAACTATCCAGCCATCTACACATAAAAATAAATAAAACACAGCCATCATGTTGAAAGTTTTTGTTGGCAGTGCAGCTAAAATCCTCCTTTTCACCCATTTTGATGTTGAGCTAAAGTGAGCAGCAATAACCCAATTATATGTGTGAATCACTGTCGATTATCTCAACAGGACAAACATGGATCTGCAATCACATGAAATCAGTGGACACGATGAGCGGCGCTGGGACGAGAAAACGACCCGGCTGCCTCATCACGGACAAAGAGAAGTGTGTTTTTCATACAACACTGTAAAAACACAGACTTGATGCATTTATATTCTTTTTCTTGCACACTTTGTCAGTGCGTGCTTTAGATGTCAAGCTAACTGATTTGCTAATGAGGTAAGAAAATTGCATCTCATTTTTACTTCACAGTCCAGTGGAAAAGTAATGAGAGGGAAATGACGAGGTAACTGGGATAAGGAGAGATCCATGTGTTACACGAGTCTGTTTTCATTCAGTCTTCATGCTAGCTTAAGATTAATCATGCAAAAGTAGAAAAGATGTGTGCTCATTTAAATTAGCATGTGTCTGCCTTAATTAAAAACATTCCTTTTCAAGAGACAATGATTTTTCACTGGGACACACAACCCACCAAGTCAAATCCAGTATAAGCAGTGCAATCAGGTTTATTAGTGTAACGCATAAAACAAAAGAGCTCATTGTTTGTCTGAAATTTAGAACAATATTAAATCTCTCAAGTCTCTACCTTTTGTGATGATGTCATTGAGCTGATGGTGAGAAACAGACACTTTTCTCAATATACATTGTACTTAGCAATGGATATTTTTAGACATTTTAAATTTGGTATTTCCTAGGTTTAGAAAAACAATATATTTTTTCATTACGTCAAAATTCGATTAATTTTACTGGCCTCTCCTGCGCACAGTTTAGCGCCAGATCGCATGAGGACAAGTGGTTTGTTGCTCTCTGTTTTGCGCATGCACCCTCTTGTGCCGTGATGCACTCTTCTGCGGTGCCTTCTCACGTGCTGCGCTCTCTCGGCCACTCTGCCCTACAAAGAAAAAACGCAGTATCTGCGCTGTCTGTTAAACTGAGAAAAAAAACTTTAACGCATAGACTATGTCCCTTCTGTGTTTGTCAGAGCTACACTAATGTGTGTTTTTTTTTTTTTTTTTTTTTTTTTTTTTTTTTTTTTTTTTTTTTTTTTTTTTTTTTTTTTTTTTTTTTTTTTTTTTTTTTTTTTTTTTTTTTTTTTTTTTTTTTTTTTTTTTTTTTATATGATACCTCAGGATGAGTGAATATTTAGCAATTAACAAAGATAAATAAAACAGGTGATATACATATAAACAGTTTTTCTGTCAGTTTTGACAAATACGCAGATACGGCAGCTCCCATGCCGCGCATATTGTTGTTTGTTCTTAGCACAATCTCTCGTTCATATAAATCAGTTTGTTCTGTCAGTCAAATACAACATGAGAACAGAGGAGCATCTGACAGAGGCTCTGAGTGAAAGAGCTGCTGTTTGGTCTAATTTCAAACATAAAACATGACCTAAGTCATCTAAATGGCTTATTGTAAAATATTGGGCCTATTTTAAGTAAAAGCTTAAAAGTAAATAGGCTTGTAAAAAAAAAAAGGCTTGTGTTTTTGTTTGTTTGTTTGTTTTTAGATTCCCAGCCCTACTAGATACTAATAAACCCATTTACACATTGCAATACAAACAAACTAATTATAGTGACCTTTAGCCTGTAGCAAATACAATTATTGACGTCTAGAATGTTGTGACGTCAAGTGAACAAAACCTATTGATTCTGCAGAAACCAGCAATGTTTCTCACTGCCTCTGACACACTTTATGTACATTTCCATATAAGCAGCCATGTTTGTTTTGTTACAGTCAGAAAGTGTGCATCCTTAATTCTATCATGAAATCTCTCTGTCTAAAATACATGCGCCATTTTCACAGCAACGATGGGACTTCCAAAACCTCAAACTAAACTAAGATCCTTTGAATTCTAGTCATTTTAACCCTGCAAACTGTATTTTTACAGGTATATTTATAAGCCTTTCTTCCCTGTCACATGTAACTTAGAGCAGTGATTCTCCGAGTCCCTCACAGCGAGATCAGTCTGAACAATAATCCACAATGACAGGGAGCGTATGTACAGAAATAGGAACAATCACAGTGAATCGGCGCACAGATGGACCCGAACCGCAGGATATACCATCTCTCCCTTTCAAGCCATCCTGACGATGTAATAGATGCATTTAATGTGTAATTTTGTTCTTTCGCTGTCAGAAATAAATGTGAGCTGTGAACAAAAGTGAGCTTGTCATAACTAGATTTTTCAAGAACTTATGACTGTAATGTTTACCAAGAAATAATCAACAGTCAACAACCAACTTTGGACAAAAAACAAGTATTCTTTGTGACGTATGAACAGAGCTGATGGTCTTCTGTTCTCCCTCCTAATCCTCTTCTACCTCTTTTTTATTCAGACAATGGGTCACTGCATTATGATGTTCTCTGGGATCTACTCACACTGGCACTGAATTCATAAGCAACAGCAGAGAAATAAAAAGGAAATGGAGGATCTATAGAAGTTTTCACATTATATTTGTTGGGACAGAGTCAAGAAAACGAAGCGAGAAGAGTTTATTTGTATCGCAGCGTCTTTTTAGTAACTTTTAGTAAGTTAAGCTCCACTATTGTTTTGTGAGAACTGTCCCCCAGCAATCAGCTCATGTACTGTTTATGTACCAGCGTGTTCTTATAGATTGCGTGTCATGACAACGCTTCTGCCTCTTGTTGCGTGTTTATTACACGCTTGTTTTCTTGGCGTATAGACACGCAATTTGATAGAGGAAAAACAGGAGGTTTTACTTGGATTTAATGGCTAAGTTTAGGCCTGCGCCTCAAAATTGGTTAAGGTTAGCATTAGGATTGTGTTAGTGTTCATGAATAATAACATGTCTTGACATTCACCATAAAAATGAACTGGAGCAGCAAAACGTGAAATACACACACAAAAAATAGAAATTGCGTTCATATGACAAGCTTATCTGTGAGAACAGCATGTATTATTGGTCGACGTCACTTTCCGCTCCATGCAGAAAGAGCTACTGTCCATCTGCTTAGCTGGGGAAACTTCTTTATTTAAAGCGACAAAATGGGACGAGAGCAGCTGTTTGGAACTGGTCTGACAGACGTCTGTCTCCTGAAGCTCGAGACAGTGTTTTTTTGCCATTTTTCATCACCTGAATGTGACTTTTAAGGGTCGTAGAGTCCAATGTCTTTCACTAATGTTGATTTAGCAGCATAACTTTTGTTTTTACACAGCGATAAACTCTTGTAGTTATAGCTAACAACGATGCTGGCTAGACTTGTTTCCACGATTTGTGTCAATTAGCGGCAGCTCTTTCTGCATACTTCCTCTATATGGCTCATGTATGGCTCATACAACTCAATATTATTATTATTTTTTTATTTTCTTTGTATTATTCTTTTTAATCTTGTTTTTGTGTAAACTTTGTTATCAAGAACATTGTGTTGCAGTTCCGGTATGAAATCTGGTATACAATTAAGTCTTCTTCTTCATGCACAGCTTCGTTACTACATGTCTAAAGTTCTAAAATTGTGAACATACGAATCAAAAATGGACCAAATGATGGTAAGAATAATTAAAACGATGTACAGAGACTTCTGGATGTATCCTTATGACGGCCTCATCAAGATTTCTGATTGATAGTGGCTCGCCAATAAATAACCCATAAATATTTAAACTACAGGTCCCATAATGCCCTGCAAGTTGCAAATTGTGTATAATGTGCCTCTATTTTTTTCCGAGGAGAACAGCTTGACCCTGATAACCCACTTCTACTTACTTTTTTTAATCTTATGGACCTCTGCTGCTTTGCAAGAGTCCTATAATTTAGTACAATAATAAATAAAAACATTATGAAACAATGAATGTAAACATACTGAAGTATATTAGGCTTGAACTAAGATGTATTTTGAATAGGTCTGTGTTTTAAAATGCAGCCTTTGACTAACATGACAGTGATCATTTTGGCCCCAGCTCCTTGTGAGTTTGAGACGCCTGCTTTATAGTAAAGTTTGTGGTCATTTGCACTTGTTAATGTCATAACCTGAACCTAAAGCAGATCTTAACCACGTCTCAGTGTCTGAATACAGTGATTAACCTCCGTTTCATGAAGACCAGTGCCATAAGGTCCAGTGACCACGGCTCGACCCGGGCCACTTTACAGTATGTTAGACTGAAGCCTCTGTGACCTTGAGTGTTTCTCTCCATTTGGATTAGCATTAGCACCTCTCAGGCTCTGTGACCTTTCACCCCGGGCCACACATCACTTCTGCTCCGGAAAATCCAACATGGCGTCACAAATCTATGATACAATTATCTCCTCGGCCTCACTGTCTCACACTGTATGTCATTCCTATGTGATATTTGTTTCATTATGTCATTTATAGTTCAAGCTTTTGATAAAGGTTTTGATCAGATTATAGAATATGAAGCAGTCATAAAGCTGGATGGTAGACAGTGGATGGAGGGCGCTGAATCTGAGATAGCTAACTTGCAACAGTGCGCTACCGAGAGCAGCCATAGACATGAAGTGGTGGTCATCTATAATCACTGGAGCCTGTTCTCACAGATAAGTGTGTCAATACCACGCTATTGTAAACAGTGTGTCATATGAATGCAATGTATATTTTGTGCGTGTGTATTTCATACGTTTCTGTCCCAGTTCATTTCAATTGTGAATGTAACGACATGTTATTATTCATGAATACTAACACAATCCTAATCCTAAACTTAACCAACTCCAGCCTCAGACCTAAATTTAGTCATTACCCCCCCAAAAAACTCCTGTTTGTCCTCAATCACAAAAAAGGCAGATACATCTTTATGACACGCAATTTGTCATGGCGTGGTATTTCCACACAAGCCATGAGAACACGTTGATAGTGCAGACATTTTCAGTCCAAAAAAGCAAACGTGAAGCTTAATATTTTTGCAAAATGGTTTGATAACATTATGGATGCTCTGGTGAAGAAAAAGAAGAAAGATTTTGAAATCTTATACTCGTGACTCACCACAGAGCTGATTAGCCCCAAGGATGTTTTTAAGCTTTTCTTATATACATATCTATATTTTGAAGTCCCTGAATAATTTATAATGGGAGTTTGTACTTCCTGAACCAGGAGGTGGGAAGTCACTGCTGTGCTCCATTTTTAAAATACAAAGGAATTCTTAATCATACAGACTAGTAGAGTTGCTCATAATGCAAGAATATAAGGGTGGAAGAATCTATGGATGGAACGAGCTGTTCAAGCACAGTTTAAAGAAAAGATTTCCTGATTTATATTTTCTCTTCTCTAATCATTTTGAAAACGTATTAGATACAAACTCTGCACACCTGACGAAGCGACAGGTGCGTAAGAGAAAAACACGTTTGCAACAAAAACTCCCATACACAATCTCATTCCATTGCGTTTCATTAAAACGTTTCGGTCTCTTTGACCTTCAGGTACAAGGCCAGCCTTCTACTGCTCCCCTTAAGTAAGTTAAGAACCGCCCCATTTCAGCAACAACCAATCACATACAGTAAAATATGTATTCACTTTCAGACACATACTCACAAGAATATAATTTTAACTATGTTTAGTGAACCCAAATACAGTTCGAAACCTCTTATTTACGTTTACAATTATTCATTTTACAGATGTCACAAAGCTAAAACAATCTAACTTCTATACTTATCAGTTTATATAATATTTTAAACATCACAACATTACATTTAACAACAGTTGTTTATTAATACAACACAGAGTTTTTATTACAAATTCTTATCATTTTGATGGAAACAATCAGGGCCTTTAATTGAAACTTAAGTGGCACAGTTTCTGACTTTAACTGTTCCAACACCAATGAAGCCAAATCACAATGCACTTTCTAACGGAGTGTGGAATCGTTCTGGCTTCTTTCCATTATTAGTCCTATTTTTGATCCCGTGCGCACATACGCTGAATGTGTGTGCGTGTTTGTGTGTGTGTGAGAGTCTAATGCCGCTCTCAGCCTCGGGCCACACTATAAAACCCCAGCTGTATATTTAAATTGAATCAAACACAGGACTGCAGGATGTTGTGGTGCCATTGGACGCTCCACAATAGCAGTGAATCCTGGGTCTTTTCCCGACGACAGCGCCTGAAGCCGGGTGCTATTCCCCGGGTGCAGATGTGTCAGGTTTAATGGGCTTGTCGATAGCACGGCCGGGCCCCAGTGGAAGCACCTGATTGACACTGTTACCGCGACGCTCTCCTCCAGACAGCAGGGGGCCTCGCATTAACACACCACCAGCTCATGTTTCACCAGAAGAAAGACGCTGCTCTTCTCTCATGTTTAGTCTGTCCAAAACCATGCATATACAGTGATATATAGTATAAATGCCACTTATTGCTTGTCCCCAACTTTGTCCAAGAAAACTCAGATATTAAATTAGCAGATGCACAATCAGGAGCTTTGTTCAGCTGCTACAACATGGACAGTGAGTCATATTCCTCCGGTATATGTGCAGACACAAATCAATCGAACACAATTTCAAAACACGCTAAAGCAAAACCATGAGCAAAACAGATTTGCTCTTCTCAAGCTGGTATCTTGTCACATTGGCAACCCCGATTAAAAATCCTTTACAAGTAAGTAAAGCTTTACACGTGTATCTGTGATATTTCTCGACTGTTTTCATGAGTAACATGAAAGAAGACATTTGATCAGAAAAAATCTGAAATTTTACTTGAGTACATTGTTTTTTTTACTCTAAGCATTTGTACTACTTTACTATTGTAACAAGGCAAAATGATATAAGTCAAGATTACTGGTTGAGGGCCGCATTGCTTGACTATGTTATATTCTAAAAGGACATTAGGTCTATAAAGCCTAATATAACAAAAAGACCTAACATGGCCATCCAGATGGATTATCAAGATTATCCTCTGGCCTTCCAGCAGCCTGATTGGTTTGACACAGCGAGCCCAATCTCACAAGAAAGCGTACATTTACCACAACATTACACAACATGTAAATAAGGT
This sequence comes from Mugilogobius chulae, assembly GCA_038363315.1. NCBI lineage: Eukaryota > Metazoa > Chordata > Actinopteri > Gobiiformes > Gobiidae > Mugilogobius > Mugilogobius chulae. Next base: position 16,298,326 of record CM076396.1, on the reverse strand, counting down.
ATGATTAGCACAAGTCACAGCTGTTTGCGTAATTATAGTACGCGTCAAAGTCCCATTCATTTCAATGGTGGTTGTTAAGACGTGCTCTTATTTATGAATATTAATGAAATCCTGATTCTAATCTTAACCTGCCCTAAGCCCCAGACCTAATCTTACCAATTTTAGTAACTTGAAGCCTAAATTTACCAGTTTCATTTGAAGAAAACGTCCCATGTGCTGCAACCAAACTCGTCCTATTTTGACGCTGTGAAATCTCGTGTAATTTTACGCTTTTCATATCGTGCTGAATGCACGGCGTAACATAAGTACTAAAATAGCTGTGAAGTCGTGCTCAAAATACGCTGATTTTGGGTTGTGGTAAAAGTACGCCATCTAGTGAGACTGTGTTGACACCCGGATTGACGGCCCAATCATATCATAGCAGAGCGAGTTGAGGGGGTTGGTTCACAACGACAGGAGTAGCACATGGTTCAAACTAAACAAAGATGGCAGCTTCCTTGAATGTACGAGTTTCTCCTGCGTTGATTCTGTTTAGCAGAAATACAAAGTATTTTCTTTTTAAAAGAGAGCTGAGAGGTGTTTGTGACATTTGTTTTATCCTACAAGGACATTGGATACGTCATTACGATTCTTGCTGTGATTGGTCGGCCACTCACCCAATCAGCGCGATGTATTTATTAAAATCACCTTTGCTCAACCACGTCATCGTATGGATCCAGAGCTGTAAAGCTAAAAGGACTTGATGTCTCACCACAGTATGTTAAATACCAGCATCATTCTACTGTTGTATATTGTAAAAGTTGGCACTCTTGTGTTTTTGGTGAGCTAATGCCGTACAAAGAACCACACCTGATCATCCTGGACTAACTTAGATTGTAAGACTCAAATGCTGTACATTATGTTAAAACCTCTATTCAACAACATTTAACTTGCACAGATACTTTTGCAGAAGCTATTGTTACTATAGCAACATCAGCCGAAGCAGTGTGTCATTACCGAAGCACAGGTAATGACACACTGTTGACTTAACATACATATTCTTCCTCCAGTGCACTCTCAGCATTTCATCCCTTCTCTCCTGATGCTCCTCCTCTACCTGAGTCTGGATTTGTAGTATTCATGCGTGTCCTGCTGCGAGCCGGAGCAACTCCAGTTAGCTCTAGATTTATACCTGCTGCTGTTAGCCGCATTAGCTCCGACCGCTGCTTCCCTCCGTGCCGCCTGACGTGTCGACGCATTACAAAAGAACCAAAAGTGCTGATGGTCAGGGAAAGAAGGGAGCAAAAAGCCGGTGGAGTCATGAATTATAAATATACAGGCACTTTAAACAGCAGCCCGGCCAGCGTGTTATGGAGGGTGACGCGAATCAGGCAGCGAGCTAGCAATCACACAAAGCATTAGCGCAGCTTTGTGACACTGGAAGTCAAATGTGGGTGAAATCTTTGGGTGTATTGTAGTGGAAGGCAAAATTCAAACAACACTCTGATGCATACAGCCCACAACAATCTTATTCGACCCTAACAGATGCTTTAAAAATGTATATCAGTTTTATTTTTGTACGCAACGTCTATGTTATAAGCCTAATGTTGTGCTATATTCGTACATGTTTTAAACAGACCACAAATATCAAATAATATTACTAAATCATCAAAATGTGTCTAATTGTGCCCTTACAATTTAGTTGTAAATTGTATATTTTTAATTTTCATGAATACATACTTTTTTAAAATATGTAGGCCTAGAAGTAGTCGTAGCCTGGAAAATCCTAAAGCTATATAGGCCTAAAATAATATATTGTCTGGCCACAGTGTCCTTTTTTGAATTTCATTGGTGTGATTGACAGATTAATTAGCCAATCAGGAAAAGCATCATCTCCTGTATGAAAACCAAAATGGCTGCATAAAAAATACATGGAAAAATAGGGCAAAAAGTCACAAGGAACTAAAAAAAATATCAAAGATTTCTGCAGAATCAATAAGTGAAGCAAGAAATGAGTTTAATGTGAGGTGAGAGAAGTTAGATTCTAAATGACAGACGACCAATCAGCTTCTTTGTTTCATCTGCATCAAGCAAAAAACAAATCTGATTGCCTGTTACGTTGTGAGTTATTGTGCCAGGGGAGTAGTGACCAGACACACTCACAAATCACAATTTGCTGAAAGGTGGTTTCACAGACAAGGTATTCAATAAATAATAACAAATATTTATCAGTGGTTTTGCTCATAATACAAATTCACTGGTAAATCTCAAGCCTTGCTGACTTAGGCTGCATTCACAATAAAAAGTGAACTGGACTCCGCTCGATTGGGAACCAAAGTTGCAACATTGTCTCTTTCTTTAAACTAGCCCAGTTCATGTTTACAAACACTTTTTACCAGTCGAACCAGCGCAGTAGAGACACATCTGCCTAGCGCCTGTAGAGATGCTGTGGGACAGAAACACACAGGGAAACAGTAAAGAAGACACTCAGCTACATCCGCGGCTACGGCTACATCCTAAACAAACACGCTGCTGGACTTTTGTTTTTATGGATCTATGCCACAACTTCTATCACATTAATAGTCAGATGAAGTGTCGGTTCAGGAAAACATGGACTTTCACATTGAGAGATGAGAGAGGAGGGCTGGGCATTTAGTTTTAAATACCCGAGTAACAATAGAAGCGTAACAAAAAAATTATCTACTTGAGTAAATCTGGCTCTAAAAGGTTTGTCATCTGCTCTTTTAGCTGTTTAACTAAATATTGGATGAATATAGACTATTTTCCTTCGGCAGTATGTGAGCTGTAGTGTTACTTTCTATTGTTTGGCTCCATCTAGGAGTTAGAACTTTGTTATTTTTGTAAATAACGGGAGAAAACTGATATGTGGTTGTGTGATTATAATTAATTATACCTGAATCATCCACTGTTCTTTCCTGTTACTTTTATGTGTTTTTGTTAGGGATGGGACGAGATAGACGAGACGAGCCACGAGATTGGGTCCACAAGATCGAGATTAAATAATAATAATTAATTAGAATATAAACAAGGCAAATTACAAAATTTGATGTGTATTATTTATTATTGTTAGTTTATATTCTTTTAGTTTAGCTTTACCTTTCATTATGTGTATCACCTTGGATTTTTATTATTTGAACGATATGAGTTTTGACTGAAATTGATCCGTTTCCCTGTGTGTAGCTCAGACTCCGCCCCTTTCTCCTGCTTCACAGCGCTGCAGCTGCTGACAGGGACCAGACACACACAGATGAGGAGACTTTCCTACTTTTTACAGTTACTGATGATATAGGCCACAATATCTCTTTGTGGATCTAGTTTAAGTGTGAAAAACACTGCGCTGTTCCCGCGTATATTTGACGATTATACTGTATATTTTTCGTGCTAACTTTTACAATGTTTAGGACAATTATCTCTGTCAATGTTGGTCCTATCTTTACGAAATAAAAACTGAGACAGAGTTTAGACAGTTTTCTGTCAGAATAAGTCCGCTACAAGTCTGTGTGTGGAGGAGAAAATTTACTACAACTGCTCAAAGATACAAAACTTAATTTCATGACCATGGAAAAATCTCACGAGACAGTTCAGTACGTGTGCACACAGTATCTGACAGTTGATCTCGCGAGATCTCGTCCCATCCCTAGTTTTTGTGTATTATTTGTCTCATTATCGATCTCATACATGAGTTTGTTGTAATTCTGAACCTCACCTGAGTCTCATTGTGGATGACGTCACTGTTCACATTCTGGTTTTATTCTGCTCTCCTTCCATTTGCAATCACAATACAAACGAACCGCTCCAGAATACGTTCAGACCGACTTCTTCAACCAAACCAGATTTTGAAATATTGAACCAGATCAGAGTTCGTTAACGCTTTACAATTTCCCAATCTAACCGAACTATCCAGCCAAACGAATCTTGATAAGAGTATTGTGAATGCAGCCTAAATGTCCATTGTTTTATAAAAGAGGAAACAATTAGTGTTGCAGCTTGTTGTTATCAAAGCTCGACAGATTTGTGAAAACTCATTGCCATGTAAACTAAACCAACATCTTTATCGTCATTTATAGCAAGTCTAACATCCCAGACAAGCTGCAGAGTCTGAGCTGATGCGACATGTCAGATCCAGACGCTGAATTGTCAGAGAAATGTCAGCCTATCGCCCGGTCCTGACTGCCTCGGAGCTGGAGCTAAAACTGTTCAGATTTCCATGTAAACAGTGTGTGTCTGATACAATCCCAGGGTAAAACCACAGCTCCCTCGCCGCGCCTGCTGACATTTTATTGTTTATCTCGCAGGAAGAAACAAAATCATGGGAGCCAGTTCAACTTTGCTTTCACTGTGGCAAGTACTGTCAGTAAAAAAGTATTTAGAGTCTAAGGAAGCCAGTTTGGTGTATTGGCGTGATTGTATTTCAAACTATTGCCAAAGTTATTTGAAGACATCAACACTAGGTAAAGTTAGTGTTTGCCCAAGGATACAACAATTGCAGTTTGTAATTAAGCTTGAATTAAGACTTAAACCTTTTATGTAGAAAGTAGAAAGATTACACTGAAGAGAAAAGTAATTTTCTAGCATTCTAGCATTTTCTAGCAAGATGTACATTTTTATTAGATTGATGCATCAGCCGGTCTCATTTCGGATAACAAATCACAGCTTTTTATTAATTTGCTGTTCAGGAAGTAGAGCATAAACATGTGTGTCAGTAAGTCTTGCCATTTCTGTGTGGTGAACTTGCAAATTGAAAGGTACAATATAATATTCTAATTAAAAGAAGGAGAATGTATCTGGATCAATTTGATTAAACCTTTTGAAAAACTGGGCCCTGAAGCTTGAAACAGAGTTTTTCTGTGTTTTTTCACTCACCCGAATGTAACGTCTATGAGTCGTAAAGATGAATTTCCTTCACAAATGATTTAGCAGCATTAACTCTTGTCAGTGGTGCTTTTTCCACTTGTTTTCACTGTTTGTGTCTATGAGCGACGGCTCTTTCTGCAGGCAGGGTGTGCGTGCATCACCATGTTGATAAACAAAAAATCTCTCTATAGATCCTATCTCTCACTAACCCTTTGTCACACGTTATTAATATCCACATGAAGTTTTGGCTTTAGAACAGCTTTTTACAAACGCCAAAGTGAAACTGAGACGGATCACCTAAGCACAGCCAATCAAAACATGTTTTCAGCTTCTATGTCAAATAAATGAGTTTACTATTAGACTCAGACATTACATCAGCGTCTGATTTTTGTCGCAGAATTAATGAAAAATACAAAGCTCAATTCTTTACATAAAAAAGTTAATTAACCCTGCTTTAGATAAGACTAACTTTATGCATAATAGGTCCACTTTAAGGTCCACAAAAAGCTCTAATCAATCCATGTACAGAAGTCATTTTAGCGCCGCCATAACCTTCCACTGTCCAGCTCCGTCTGTGAGCTATATTTGTCTGATGAGCACTTACAGTCCAGCGTAATGGAGCAGACGTCTACAAATGGACTCCAGAAAACGAATGGTGACATGCAGTATTTAATGGAAGCAGATATTGACCCGAGATTCAATGACAGATATTTGAATGAGAGTCGATGGGAAGCAGGCGTCTCGGAGCCAGACATAACTTTACATCAGATTTGGCCGTAATAGACATAATGTGGGTCTGTTTCTGTGGTAAGTATGTTAGCTTGTGTAATATGTTTAGAGCAGAGACGTTTTTATAATGTCAACACACTGCCCAAGCAACATCAGGTTTTATAAAAAGAATAAGTAAATATATATTAGTCCTCCTGCTGTGGCCAATAATCAATATTTGCAGAAACCAATAAATGCATTTTATAAACCACAGAGCAGCTCAAAAGATCACAAATGTACTTTTCACTTTAGTAAAAAACTAGGGATGTTCAAAACTAATACTGGACATTTTTCAGGTATTGATATCAATCATACCAAGACTCCGATCTGATTCTGCCCTGTTTTGTCCTGAATGAGGAGCCGTAGATGCAGCAGCAGCTGTTCTCTGCTCGTGGCTAATGCTACAGCTAACACTCAGAGCAGCTAGAAAAGGCTGCGTGGAGATTTCAAAGTTCAACCATAAAAATACTCCATATATACTGACAAACACCCGTTTTACCTTTGTGGTGTTTCATTTAGCCTTTAGAGTAGAAGGACTGTGGTTAAAATAACTCTAAATATGGTCCATTGGACCAAGCTAACATAACCGGTTTAGCTGTTTTGATGAAATTTATGTGATTGGTTGACCCCGCGGCCAGGATAGCCCGCCTCAAAATTGAAACCCGATGATCTGATTCCAGACCCTCATGTCTTTGCAACATTATTCATCAAAGCGACGTAGGGACTAGCTAGTCTGGCAATTGGCTCTGTGCAGTGGGCTTGTTTTCGTTCAAAGTAGTACATTCTGTACTTACTCGTTAGATCAGACAGTTGTAATGAATGTTACAGAAAACACGTTAAAGACTTTACATATTAGAGGAATATTTTATCAGAGACACTTGTGTGTTTAAAAAGAGACATGATTGTGTCTAAATGCTAAAACTAACAGGAAATGGTCGTATGTACAGAAGTTAGCTATTGTGAATGTACACAAGCCAACTGAAGATCTGTGCACAGAGCCAATTGAGTAGCAGTGACTGTTTTCTTCGAATAAACTTTATAAAAATGTTCAAAAGTTAGTAATGCATCGATCTGATACTGGGATCAAATATTGACGCTGATCCATGAAATTTTGGTTGATTGAGCATCAGTCCCATAGTAACGGCCCAGGTGATATCATGTTTGCGCAACTGGACAACGACGAGACCACTGTCTGATGTGACCCAGATTGTCTCATGACTGTTTAAGACTATATGACCCATTTGTAATTAGTAATTAGACTATATATTTTCAATCTCTTTGCTGGTACCGGTCAAACAGAAAACAGTGAAACAGATCCCTTAAGTCAAACCCTAAGTCGCGGCATCAGTATCCAAAGTGTTCCAAAAACAAAATTAAGATGTTATTTTTTGGCCATTGCCCAGCCAGCTCAACAAAAAGCCTATAGAGGTCATGCAGGTGACATCACAGCATTTTAAATGTGTGGTCTAAGTGGCAAAAATGCACGAGAGTCAATAGATACAAATTACATTTTCTCCTATAAGAGCTCAAAATAAAGTTATAATAGGGAAAATAAGCTACATGTGAGAAAAAATTGACCCAGAAGCAACTCTGTTGAACAATAGTTTTGTAACTGACATGTAAAAACACAAAAGCAGTGGCAGAAAACCAGAAAGATTTTAGGCTAGGCAATCTGGGAAAAAATATCTTTTTTTAATATTGCTCGATCTCAATTTTCAATTTGATTTTGTTTAACCAGTTGAACAACAAACATAAACATATGAACATAAACAAAAACCTTTAATACATCCCATTTATCAAAAAATCCAATTTCTACCTCAAAGCCCAATTTTTGCTTCAAATCACATTTATACTGACAGAAGATTGGTTTTCAATCTTGGATTCAAAACCCAAAACCAAATAATAACAAATCGATTCAATTCAATTTGATCTTGATTTTTCGATTAATTGCTCAGATTTATCGCAGACTTTGAAATCACACACAGTTGAAGTAAATACTTTTTTTCTTCCTTTAGTCTTTTTGGTGAGGATAAAAGTTGTAATTCTGTCGTTAAAATTTCATAAATCTCCATCTGTCCTTAATAAAACAAGTTAGTGAAGCACTCCACTGTATTGTTAGTTTGCGTTTTGCCACATGAAAATGAACTTGTGTAAAACTAAAAACTCATGAAAATTCGTTTGTACAAAAGCAAAAAAGTACATTTTCTCCATTGTGTTTCTCTCACAAGTTTGCCTCAGTCAGAATGTCCGTGCATAATCTTAGTTAATGAAAATAGTTTTCCATGCTTAATCTACAAACATATTGATGCTATACAAATGTAAAAAATATGATCAACACCTTATTAAAAGTATGGTAGCTCATCAAAATGAAGTGGAAAGCAAAAATTGTGGTCCTCTGCTCTATAATGTTTCAAAACGTGGCCCTCGCTGAGCTCAACAGTGACTCACACGGTTCTTTTTACAAAGTTCGGCACAGCTCTCACTTTCCACCTGTATTTCTGCTGTGTGTGGGATCAGACGCAGCTTTCCCGCCTGCAGCCAGGACTTACTTGAAGGCGTATCGGAGCAGGAAGCTGATTTTTCCGCAGGTGTCTCCCAGCTTGCCCTCGGCCTGGTCTCCTTTGGGCCGGTACAGCTCGGGTTTGATCTGCCCGATGCTCGTCACCTGCTCCTTCTCCTCTCCGTGGAAGTCCGGGCTGGAGAGCTGGTGAGTCATCGGCTTGGGCCTGAGCGGGACGAGAGGAGAAACGGGAGAGAGGTTCAGTCAGGGAGAGAAGAGGAGTGTGTGTGTGTGGTCTGGTGTTTGGATTTGGAGTGTTGCGGTTTAGACGAGGACGCAGCTCTGTGACGGTAAAGACACAAGGTCAACAGTGACGTGAGTGAGATGAGATGAGCTGCGGTGGAAAGATGGACGTCAACGGGTCGGAAATGTAGAAAAGGGGAAGGTAAAGATACACAGCAGTTACACAAAAAGATGAAAGAGATGCTGACTAAGTTTGAACTTTTAATAGAATTTTAAATCCATACCGACTTTGACAGATGATCACATTATCTTATTTTGACTTAGTTTGGTGTGAGAGTACATTTGGTAACATTTATCATAGTTTTTCAGCAGGTAAGTTGTGAAGAAATTGTCAAAGGGAAGTTGAAAATTACAGGAAGTAATTTAAGTTCTAAAACAGAATCAAAAAGCACCAAAATGCAAAGACAATTTACACACAACTGACACAGTTGGATGCCCAGCCCTAAAGAAAAATTATTATTATTATTTTTTACTTCAAAGTGAAGCCCAAAAAAAGGTAACCCGCAACCTTCAAAATTCATAAGAGACTTTGAAAAGAAGCCAAAAGTCGCTATACAGCAGAGATGGCAAAAGTACTGAAGGTCACTACTCAAGTAAAAGTTGTGTAAGTAAAAGTGTAAAAAACAACTCTGGTAAAAGTCTTGCTGACACTCCTTTACTTGAGTAAACGTGTGTAAATTTACTTAAGTAAAAAAAAAGTAAAAAGTATTACACTGCCAAAAGTTATTCTCTACTCTCGGCTAAAACTACAGAGGGATTTTCAGTCGATGTCACTTTCTGCTCTACTGCACATGCTTTATGCAGAAAGAGCTCCTCTCTGTCTGGTTAACTGGGGAAACTTCTTAGTATAAAACAACCAAACGGGACAATAGAAGCTGATTGGATCAGGTCTGAACAGACGTCTGTCTCCTTGAGGGTCGTAGGGTCGAATTATATTCACAAATGTTGATTTAGCAGCAGAACTTTGGTTTTCACACAGTGATAAACTCTTGTAGCTTACAACAGAGCTTTTTGGACTTGTCTCCACTGTTTGTGTCTATGATCGTTGGCTCTGTCTGGAGGCAGGGTGCGAGTGCATCGCCTTGTTGATAAACAAAAAATCCCTCTATAAATTTGTCATCTTCACTTGTTTCAAGACTTTTCTGAGGTTTTAGAAACATTTGAAATTGAATCAAATTTGCCACTTAGGGGAGTAAAAATGTCTTACTTCAAAACCAAATAATTTGTCTTGAAATAAGAACAAATTTATTGAAACAAGGTAGAAACGCCTTGTCACATAATCAGTTAGTAAAGTTAAATGATCTTAACCAAAAAAAAAAAAAAAAAAAAAAAAAAAAAGATTAAACGCTAGATTTTAAAACATCTAGAAATGCATTTTTAAATAATAATGTGTTGAAGCATGAGTTGGGCTTTACAGTGAGTTATTTATAATTATTGTGACTTCTATCATGTGATGAATATGCAACAGTTTGAAATTTTGACATTTTTGGCCATTTTCCGTAGTTAATTTTTTCACAAAGCCTGATAAACAACAGCACAGCAGCTCTGTAGAGTTTTAAAAAGAAAAAAACTGTTTATGGGCTCATAAAGTAACTCACCTGTTTTTAAAATGTAGAGAGAAAGTACAGATATTTCGTGACAAATGCGAGAAGTAAAAGTTAAAAGTCACTAGAATTTGTAATACAGATACTCAAGAAAACTACTTGAGTAAAAATAATTAGTCAGTTCTCTATGGTCTCATTAAATCATAGAGAAATAAATGATAGACAACTGAAGACAGACATTATATTTTCTGCTTTGAACAGACAAAATTACTCTAATATGAATGTGTCTCTAAAGATTTCACGCACTTCCATTAAAAACACTCATTATTAGATAAGGTGTGACGCTGCATGTGTGTTTTTGGCTGGTGCTGTTTGGAGAGACGATCCGGTTACATAAGACTGCCTTTAATCTCAGCGTTTTTGTGAAGCGTCTGAGAGGAAAAGAAGTGTGGATGAGTTTGACTATCAGACATATTCATTCCACATAAAAGTCTGCAGCTCAAAAACCTTCACCCGGCCAATAATAACCTTTATGTCTGTCAGAGGCTTCACTTCTGCTCAGGAAATGTACACAACCTGTCTGTCTACGCTAAGTGTGTATGACAGGATGGACTATATTCTTCAGTAAACAAAAAACAAACATGATTGTTTTAAGATTTCATTAAACGTTTTGCTTGTTTTAATCTAATACTTCGATGAGGTTTTTAATTGGCTCTGTGCAGTCCTGTTCAGTTCATTTCAATGGGGTTTTCACTACATCAGTTTAAAACAAATAAACACTCTTTAGATCAGACAGTTGGGGTGAATGTTACAGAAAAAACATCATCAATGATATAGGAAGGTAAAAAGTGAATCAGATGTCCAGAAAGGCAGATTCAGAGTGTGGTTTATGCTTCTAAACTTGTGAAAAGCAAAGCTGGTCACAAAAGGGTCGCTAATGTTTATTGCGCTGTGTTTTAGACGTACAGATATTTACGACTTTATTTAATGCCACAGATGAGCCACAGAAGCTACATTTCTGGCTTCTTCCCATTAGATTAAATAGTAGCGTCACTGCCGTAATGGCGGCCACAGCGAATTTAGTCACATGGGTGCAGGAGCTCTATTAGAATATATGCTAGATAGGCTTTACATAGCCTAAATTTATTTATATAGGAAGTAGCATAGTGAGTCTTGTGCTTTAAAAAGTGTGGCCTTCAACCAAGTTGGATTTTATTTATTTCGGCCCTAACTCCATTTGAGTTTGAGACTCCTGATCTAGGTTAAAAAAAACTGCATTTACTCAAGATTAATACGTTTAGACAAAGATGCTAAATGCAAGCTAAAACTAGTGGCCATACCATGCTTGTCAAAGCTGATCTCAGGTCTCTTCTTCTTAGATAACTTTATTTTTCTTGTAATAAGACAGTTGTAATAAGCTAGGTGCTCATTTACCTGACAGTTTTGTTGGAAGTCAACCTCTGACAAAGGCGGAAGTCCTGCCGCCGAAACTGTCAGGTAAATGAGCACCTAGCTTATTACAACTGTCTTATTACAAGAAAAGGGCCAGGGCCTGGTTAGTTCTTGGATGGGAGACCACTGGAACACCAGGAACACAGTGGGACGGCAGAAGGGGTTTGTCGTTGGGTCCTGGGGCAAGACACAGTATTTGTGTAGACTGGGTGAATAGATCCCTAATTGTAAAGCGCTGTGAGTGCCTAGAAAGGTGGAAAAGCACTATATAAATAGACCATTTAATGAAACAGAAGGTAAAGAGTGCAGTGCGAGGTCAAAGTCCACACACGGCATTTAAAGGTACAGCGCCCCAAAGCAGCATCAATAAGAGGAATCGATAAGGTAAGAGACGTACTATTCTGATGGATTGCTAAAAATAGAAGCAGTTCCCACTACTCATTTCTAAAGAGTAGAATTCTGTCATTTTTGTCTCATAAAGGTAACTCTCAGGAGAAAAAAGCCAGGAAACCTCACGTCTTTGAGTGAATTCACAGAACAGATTAAAAATTACTCTCGTGGTGGTTAAAGACAATCATGTTCATAAAAGAAAGGTGTTTCCTGAGGCTCAGAGATGAACAAAAATATATCAAAGACAAGACTCCAGACGTGTTTTTAATGAGGAAGAAATGTCACTTAGACTTTTCATTTAACAACAAAAACACCCTTACTGGATAATTGCTAGATAGATGTGTTATGACAAGAGTAAAGCAGACGGAGAACCTTTAAAAGTGAAAAAGTTCTGTTTGGTGCTTTGTTCCACTGTAACAGGCCTTTTACATGACAAAGACAAAGTGTCCTGTAGTCGTACCGTGCTGTGACCTGCTCCTTGGAGTGAGCGTTGGGCAGCTCCTTCTGAGGGTGAGCTCCCGCCTCTGTGTTCGGGACGTCCGGAGAGGTCTGACTCAGCTTCAGAGTCCCTAAAAATACAAACAAGACAAGACAACAGGCTGTCAGATGAGTCACGCTGCTCAGACCAAACTGCAGATGAACAGGGTTTGTGCTCAGAGCAGGAGAAAACTGTATTTACTGGTGATCACTGATAGTACAACCTTGCTTTCAATGTGGATCTCTTTCAGAAAATATGGAGTTATATCAATAGGGGAAGAATAGGATAGTTGTCTGCGAGTTGTAAAATGATAAAGGCAGACGACAGACTAACATGCACTTTCACAGACAAAAGCAAGAGACGACAAGGGAACGTGAGGAGAGAGAAGACGACAAAGAAAATGAGGAGAAAGAAGACGCAATTGAAAGAGAGAAGAGACAAGGAGAAAAGGAGAGGAAACAGTGGGGAGAGAAGAGGTACAGCAAATCCACAACAGAGGAGAGAGGAGGAGAGGAGACACTGTAAGGAGAGAGGAGACAAGGAGACATAGCGATGAAAGAGGAGACACAGTGAGGAAAGAGGAGACAAAGACAAAAGAAGAGAAAGTGAGGAGAGGAGGCACAGCGAGGAGAGCGGAGACAAAATGAAGAGAGAGGAGACAAAGAGAAAAGAGAAGACAGAGAGAAAACAGAGAGAAGACAGGAGACAGAGAGAGGAGAGAGAAGACACAGTGAGGAGAGAGGAGACATAGTGAAAAGAGGAGACACAGCAAAGAAAGGAGATGCAGCAACACTGCAAAAAAGGGAAATCTAACTTAGAAAAATTACTTGAATTAAGCTTATTCATCTTTAAAGATTATGTTTTTCACTTAATAAGACCAAGTCTTACTAAGATTATTTTACTTGTTTAAGATTTACTTCATCTAGATATTAAAAAAAAAATAATAGTAATAAGCAACTTTGTGTCTGTTTTAAGCCACAATTGCTTGAATCAAGAAGAGATCTGCTTAAAAATCTTGTCAAGAGAACTTGAAACTAGCATTTTCTGCTCAAAACAACTAGTTTAGTCACATTTTCTTACCGCACTGTCAGATTATTTCACTTGAAATAAAACATTTTTACCTCAAAACAAGCAAAAGTTTCTTAATTTTTGAAAAGCCTTCTTTGCAGTGAAGGAGAGAGGAGACACAACAAAGAGAGACAAAGAGAGAAGAGAGGAGACATAGTGAAAAGAGGAGACACAGCAAAGAAAGAAGATGCAGCAACACTGCAAAAAAGGAAAATCTAACTTAGATAAAATGACTTGAATTAAGCTCATTCATCTTTAAAGATTCTGGCGTCCCTTCGAAGGGCCTCCCACTTTTTCTTTAGAAATTCCATTTTGTTTAGTGTCTGAAAAAACATACTATGAAGCACCTGGAAAGGTTAAATATAAAAATCCCATTGTATCCCTTTTATTTACAAGTAGAGCAAAATCAGCCATTCTGGGATGATCCAGACTCAGATTTCAGCTCTAACAAAAAAAAATTTGGCGGAATTTAGATTTTGTTTTTCTTTTGCTTGGAGAAAGTTCTCACTTCTGATAGAGCCTGTTGGACATCAAAACTAAACTACAGGGATCAGCTTTAAAAAGACTCCAGCCATTTGCCTGAGCTCCAAAGTTTTAGTTTGTATTTTTACAGATTTTAGTGAGGCGTGTGAGGGAAAAAAGGCTGGAATGAGAAGGGGTTAAAGATTTTTTTTTTTTTTTTCACTTAATAAGACCAAGTCTTACTAAGATTATTTTACTTGTTTAAGATATTCTGATCTTGATTTACTTCATCTAGATATGAAAAAAATAATAATAAGCAAATTTGTGTCTGTTTTAAGCCATAATTGCATGAAATTCTTGTCAAGAGACATTTTTACCTCAAAACAATCAAAAGTTTTTTAAGTTTTGAAAAGCCTTTTTTGCAGTGAAGGAGAGAGAAAACAGGGAGAGAGAACAGTAAGGAGAGGAGACAACGAGGAGAGAGGAGACACAGTAAGGAAGAAAAAAGAGAGAGGAGACACAGTAAGGAGAGAGGAGACAGTAAGGAGAGAAACATAGTGAGGAGAAAGGAGACACAGCGAGGAGAGAGGAGACACTGAGAAAAGGAAGCAACGACTGGAGAATTAAACACATCCACTCATTTACACAACTAAGCTAAGATTTCCTCTTTCTCTGCTTAATTAAAACAGTTTGGCTGTAAAAACATCTTTTTTACCGCGACTGTCGAGAAGCCCACTGTGACGACTCTTTGAGCAGCTTCATCCAACTTATTCCCAGTTTATTTTTTTCCCCATTTGCAGCAGCGACACTAAACCCAGCGTGTGTACAGCGCCTTTAATGAAGAAGTCGGGCATTTAGCAGCAGGAGACATTACATTAGCAGTTATTGATCTACAGTAACAAAGATAAAGAGACGAAGTAAACTGATGCTGCGCTGGTCGAGTTTGTCTCATTATCCAACACAAACCGTGACCACACCTAAAGGCCACGACAGCGATGTAATGGAAGACTTACACGGACCATTTGTTAAAGGGGAAGACTGATAGTGAGCGTTTGTGGGCTAAAGTGTGGAGGAAAGCAGGAGAGAGGCAGAGATAACAATGCATCCGTCTGGAAAGAGAGGAAAGAGACACGGAGGTGAAGAAATGTAGAGCTATCAATGTGAAAGTTCTGGTGTTGTTTGTCATACAAATGTAAAGGGATAAAAGGTATTACAAGGTTTCATCATGTCATGTTTTATTATAATGCTTTTTATGTGAGAATATAATGGTCAAAATGGCACATAACTGGGTCTGCTAAGATGAAAAAAATGGACAGAAAAAAGCTATTTTGTTGACATGTTAGATCAAAAGGTTTTACAGAGAGAATTTTGATTATCTTATTTAGTCTGAGCAAACTAGATCTGACTAAAAAATTGAATAAAAAAAAACACACAATCAGGTACAGGCGAAAGGCAAAATCCACAAAGTCGTCATCTTTTTTTTTTTTTACAGTAATTTTAGTAGCCAATAGCCTACAGCCCACTCGCGGAAAACACTCGCAGAAAGGCTGGAGAATGTAGACGTGATTCTGTGAAGAAACGCTGTGAAGACTGAGCGCATCAATAGAAGCGCGCGCACACTTTTGGGACAGCGCCAAAGACAGAACGTCGGTGCGGTACAGTCTGCAGGTCTGCAAAGGTATATTTACCGCGGTTGTGTGTGCGTGTAATGCATGCGGTATAACATCGCCGCTGTGACTTGTCTTTCTCAATTTTGGCACAGCACCAAAGACAGAAATACGCGGTTCTCATCGGTGTGGCACAGTCTGCGGGTCTGCAAAGTGTATTTAACGCGGTTGTGTGTGCGTGTAATGTACACGGTATAACATCGCCGCTGTGACTTGTTTTTCTCACTTTTGGCACAGCACCAAAGACAGAAGCGCGCGGTTCATGTTTATGCGGTGCAGCCTCTGGCTCTGCAGATTCATACTTGAATTTTAAAAAACGCATTTGTAGGCTGTGTGCGCCTGTGCATGTAATGAAGGCAATTCAGAGCGCTGTTTGTATGATTCTTCTCCTGCGTAAAGTTGGAGAGGGTTATCGCGTGTGTCCAATCGCCAATCAGCCAACCACATGGCTTCACTCAACGACTGTTGTGGCCAGTGGGACAGAGAGAGACAGACATGGGACAGAACAGGGTCGAGTCAGAGCAGTTAGATTAACTCCATCACAGACTCAGAGATCAGCGCTGATCAGTGTAGGTCAGATTCAATTTTGATGGAGTTTATTCATCCATCAAATACATTTTTAAAAGGGTAGAATAATTCATAAAAACAAGCCTTTATAACATAGAATTGTGTGGGATAAATAAATGTGAAAATAAATATTTTTGTAATTATTTTTATATATAAAGTCAAATTTAAAAATGTCTTAAATGAAACTCTGTCGTGAAGTTCTGGACCTTGGCTTGAAAAAATGTCTCCCATCGATGAAATCTTATTGGTGACTGCTGTTTTAGTGAGTAGGCCTGGTGGGCTCAATTTGGGCTCAGGCACTGCGTGTGTGGGCTTGGGCCGGGTCAGGCAGAATTGTTGGGGTCCAATCTAAACTACTCACGGAGGGGTACATCAGGGTTACAATCAAACCAAAACTCTTCTTCAAAAGTGTAAAAGCTAACAGTTCAATCATGAATGACCTCTTTCTGCTTTGATGATGAAACAGTGTCAGATCCTTGTTTTAATGTCAGCATCTCTCACCTGCGTTGTTGGGATAGGAGTCCATGTCCAGGTAGGAGTGCTCCTGCGTCTCCGGCCCGCCCACAACCTCGCCCCGCTCCAGCCCCACCAGGTCATTGAAGTGTGGGTGCTGCTGCCCGAGCGTGGGGTACAGCGAGGATGACGAGTGGCCCTCTTTCCTCTGGAGCAGCGGAGGAAGCAGAGACGAACCCGCCGCCGCTCCCAGGCTGGCCAGACCCCCGCTGCCCGGTAACAGGCCCGCGGTCAGGCTCAGGCCGCCGCCCTCTTTGTCTCGCCATGGCAACCAGCACAGCTTCCACGAGACGAACAGAGACACGGACAGCAGCACAATCCCGCAGAAGGTGACGATGACGGACAGCAGGCTCACGGAGATCTCTGAGGAGGAGAGAGGAGAAGAGAAGGTTAGAAATGTTAAGAAGATTCTGTATGAATATATGAGCTCATGTAGTCGAGAACCAGACAAGGTTTTTTTTGTATAATTAATTAATATGTTAAAGTGATTAACAAAGGCTGGATGTGCACTGAGGACTCACAACAACAGTCATCCCTGAGAACTCCCAACATTTAGAAAACATCAAAATAAAACATTAAACATTCATTGGTCAAAACTAAACAGTACTACAGAAAGTAATAAAAGTGTTTCTTCAAGCATGTCAAAGCAGATTCTTAGTAAGCAAACAAGCCGGGTATTTGTCACAGACCATCCCCTGCCATAGACCCTCCTTCTCAGTAAAGACCCTGCTATTGTGTGTTTACTTTAGTTTTGATTCTTGTTTATAGGTACAGTCTCAATCTGAGGGAACACCCATTAACCCAGTGGTTCCCAAAGTGGAGGTTGTTACTCCTTGAGGGGTCGCGAAGCAAAATTTGGGAGTTGCAAGATGATTTTAACAATTACGACTTGGTGTTTATCTACTTTTTTAAATTGGAAGCATGTTTGACTGAATTTTGATCATATAAATCAATAGTAATAACAAAATGGTTGTTTTGGGGGTCCTGGTCTGAAAGGTTTGAGAATCATTGCATTAATTGACCTCTGTGAGCCAGAATAGTACATTTATTCTAATGGAGAACATCAGCTTTATCACTCACTGCTAACTTAACAGAAAATGTGGACTTAAGGAGATATACTGTGCTAACTATACAAACAAAACATGGATAAGAATAAGAATAATAATAAGAATAAAGAGATCCAATGGGCCAAACTTATAAATGCATTCAAAAATGCAAAAGACAGATGCACACCAAAACACAGCTGCCCATGGTGAGTCACTTGCTGAGCATTAATACGAACGCAGCGATGCTCGGCTGTGGTCATAATGAGCAAGAAAAGTGATAGGATTATTTTAAAATTATTTCAATACATTTATAAATAAATTACAGGTACCAGCAAGGACATTTTCAGAAATCAACAGAGCAAGATTGTCAAGCGCCAGGTATACGCCCAAATAATGGAGGCACTCAATTTGCCACATGGCTGATCATCCCAGTGTGCGTTGGCTTTTACAGCTAAAGTAAGTAGGCATATAAGTAAGCTTTATTTGTAAAGTGCTTTTCACAGACAGAGTCACAAAGCGCTTCACAGAAACCCCCCTCCCCACTCAGTGAAAGCAGCAGCCCTGGGCGATATGTCTAAACACCTAGAATCTCAACCTCAGACAAACACCAAGCGTTCCCTAACCTGCATGTTATTGGTTGGTGGGGAAACCGGAGTGCCCAGAGGAAACCACCAAGACACAGGAAGGAATATGCAAACTTGCCCCATTTAAAGACCAGCATGCCAAAGAGTGATCCCGTCAGATCTCAGAAGCTAAGCAGGGTTGGGCCTAGGCAGTACTCGGATGGGAGACCGTGGAGGAACCTCAGGTGCCACAGTGGGACAAACAGAGGAGAAACTCGTTGTTGTGTCCTTAGGCAAGACACTTCACCCATATCCAACCAATAACATGCATGTTAGGGTAATAACCTCCAGCTATGGTAGTCCTGACCAAGCCTAGCAAAATCAACTGGAGATGGGTCCCCGAGCGCTGCACTGTGGCGATCACTGCTCCTGAGGAGATGCCCAGAGGCATTAAAGGATGGGTCAAATGCAGAGGACAAATTTCCCTACGGGGACAACAAAGTATACCTTAACCTTAACCTTATATCGCCTAGTATGGTTCTGGTGTGATAGGGAATGTTTGGTGGTGGTCAGAGGGGCCGATGACAAAATGGCAGCCTCACTTCCATCAGTCTGCCCCAGGTCAGCTGTGGCTACAATATTAGCTATCACTACCCAGTGTAGGATGAATGAATAATGCAGAAAGTGAAGCGTCTTTGGGTGTCTTGAAAAAGCGCTTTATAAATCAAATGCATTATTATTATTATTAACCTGCTATGTGCGTGGTTGTTTTCAGTCTAAAAAGCACATCTAGAACTTAAAATTCTGCAAAATGTTTTAATAACTTCCTAGTTTATAAAGCTGAAGAAACTGATTTTAAACAAAAGACTAGGTCTTACGGTTGGTTCACTACAGAGCTGATTAGCTCATTAGCTCCATTGTTGTTAGCATTGTTGCTGACTGCCGTTGGCATACAAAAGTGTCATACTGTTTTTGTCACTACTCTTTATTCCTGCAGACTCCGCCCCTCTCTCTGCTGTTTACTCCTCCAAGCCCAGTTTAAAGTGAGGCAAACCTCCTAAACTTCTCCCACAAACACATTTCAAACTGAGCTTTCTGATGACGAAGAATTCGACAGCAGGTGTTTGTGATCAGCGCAGTTGTGTGAGGACAAATCAATGATGAGTCTAGAAATGACACTGTGAGACACTGGTTTGTGACTATTTTGCACTAAAATCCAATTTCTGCCATTCTTTGGAACATTCTCTGCAATAGAATACGATTTCCCCTAAGGCGAGCTGTTGACCTGTTTGTTTTTCTATTAATATGAAACAAAACAGATGATTCAATTACTAAATCATCACGAATAAATATTATCCTCACAAATCCATGTTGATTCATTTAATTAGCAGAAATAAATGAGAAAGCTTCAAAAAACACTCTCACTGACAAACAGGTGCTTCATCAAAACAACACATTTTACTTTCCTCAGATCATTTATTTCAACGGGAATGATGACTGAATTACACAAACGTGACAGATGCTTTTTCACTGATTTCAAACCTTCAGTCAATCACAGCTCCGATCCAGACGTAAATCAACTTTATCACTTCGGATCAATAGTGTTTTGGTCATCGATCGATCTCTCCATTGTGCTTCCCCTTCAGGCTCTTCTCTTCATACAAGCTCGTATTTTAAACTGATGGATTCTGCAGGTGTGTGTTTGAGCTGCACAAACAGATGCTTTTTCAAGAGAGAAACCGTCAAATGCAGACTATTACTTTGTCTTTAGCTAACTGTTATGTAGATTTTTTCTTTTAATTTTGATTTGAGCTCACAAACATTGCTTCAAGTCTGAGCTCTGACCTCCGAGGACGACCGCAAACAGCTGTTGCTATGTTGTTGCTATGGAGTTTTGATAAGTGTATTGCTCCACTTGGATCTATCCAGGTGAAAATTATTCTGCAGTGTCCTGTCTACATCTAGTAATGTCCCATGAAGTTTGGCTGTTGTTAGTGTTAGTAGCATTGTGTTAGCATATGGACACGTCTCAATAACAGCTGTGTAGACAGATTAAAACCATCAACCATCAAATGTTGAAGGAACAAAACGTCGCTTTTGAACCAGGCTTCAGACAATGTCAAACCTTTACTGGAACGCACACAGTAAGTGAAATGCTAGAATACAACCCAACTGTTCATCTAAAAGAGGAGCGTCAAACTCATTTTGATAAAGGGCCACATTGGCATTATGGTTGTCTTCGAGGGCTGGTTGTAACTAAAATTAACCTTACTAATCTTTGACATACTACAAATGATATTCTGTGCATTTATTGTAATGACAAATACTGAATATTATACATCTGCATTAGTTTAAAAAGTTTGAGACAAATCATTTCATTATCTTAATACATCCAGGTTACTCCTGACACTAATTTAGGATAAGGCTGGGCGATATGGCAAAAAATTTATATCATAAATTTCTTAGAGCCAGATCACAATTTTGATTTTATCACAATTCTTGTAAACCTCAGCCCCTCAATAAAAAGTTAATAAGAGAATCGATTAATTCAAACATTGTGTGCTGCTGCAAAGTGTTGGGGATTTTACCATATCGTGTGTTTAACTTACATTAATAACATCTTTTAGACATGAAAATATGCTTAAAATCCACGTTTCGGTTATATAATTGATATATTTTAATAAATCAAGCCTGAAAAATTCCTAAGATTCCTTTTATGACTTAAAATTGCAGTCCAAAAGTAACAAAAATAAGCCCCAATGTTGCTATAAAAACTTGGATTTAGCAAATCTGAGATTAATAGGTTGGGGAAAATAGTCTATATTTGAACAGACAGATGCATCAAATAGCAAAAAGGGAAATCATGATATGACAATTTCATCAAAAAAGCAGATTGTCACAGAGATAAGCTCACGATTCGATTTATATCATAATATTGCCCAGACCTAATTTAAGGTTTAAGTAACCTTGAGCGCCGCATAAAATGATGTGAAGGGCCAGACTTGTGTTTGACACGTGATCTAAAACATGGGACGACACTGTCTGTGAGGCGGGTTTGGTTCAGGACACGTGCAGTGCAAGTGCCTGATGCACCAGATGCGGTCAACTGCGGTCCAGTTTTGTCCAAAGCCAATGCTCATATAATGACTTGAGAGCCGCATCAGATCGCTGTGGTTTCCGAGAAAAACAAAAAAGACTTCATCCCGCACTCACATCCACACTCCTCGGAGGTCAGTGTACATGAACGCATTGATTTTAAGCATTTTCTAAGTTCTGCAGGACATGAGCAGCTCCCAACTCACACTGACCTCTCATTCAGTTTACATCCAGGGTTACGCAATTTTACACAATATAAAATGAATTATATCTGTGTTACAGATGTTTTACACGTCTTTCATTCTGACTTAAATAACATCTGCCACTGAATCTGATCCAGAAAGCAACAGGATGCCCTCCCACATGCACTTGTCCAACTCAAACTCGACCTTTGAAGAAGACAAAAATCTGATAAATGTCGACTGCAGAGTTCCTGGAAGCCCTGCTTAAAACACACATCATCTTCAGAGGCTCAGAAAGCATTAGGCTAAACATGTGGACTGATGTAAGAGGCTTAGAACGAATTATTTCTGTTTGATAACATTTTTAAGAACGCAGTTAAGTGGTTTGAGAACGGTTTGCAGACCAGATGTCCCTCACTCAAGACACTTCCTATTTTGAGCTTTGTGCCCCATGTCCCAATAATCGTCTGCAAAACCATTCACTTGTCCCAGCTGTGCAGAAGACATGTCCCAGTTGTTCTAGTTTTAGACCACTTTGATACAGCATTAGTAAATAGAAAACAACACATACGTTATATCAAGACAAAAATTTAAAAAAACTCTTGGTATATTGTACAAAAGTAAAGACTTACTCAATTATAATGCATTGTTTATTATCTATTCCACTTTGATTCTTCCCTACGTGACATACTGTGTTGAACTGTGGGGTGCAACAAACTTACTTGATGACAAAGTTGGATATTATGAGCACACAAATCAAAACTGATTAAATTTACAGATCTTACTAAATATAAGATTCTTCAAATTATGTTTAAAGCCAAATTTAATGTACGACCTGATGGTGTTCAAAAATACTTTAAATTGCAAAATGTTAATTACAGTTTAAGAGATGACTGTACATTTATTTCACCAAAAGTTAGAGGTCTTAGTCAAAGATGTTTGTCATTTCTTGGACCTCAATTATGGAATAGCAGTAAAAAAGAATTAAAGGTATGTATGTCTTTTTCAAAATTTAAAAAGAAACTATCTCAGTCCATCTTAGAGTGTTTTTAAAACTATAAATATGAGAAGGTCAGTCATGAATGTTCAACACAGTCTCACTAGAGGGCGTACATTTACCACGACACAAAAACAGCGTATTTTGAGCATGAGTTCACAGCTGTTTTTAGTACTTATGTTACGCCGTGCATTTAGCACGATATGAAAAAGAGTAAAAATGACATGAGATTTCACAGCGTCAAAAAAGAATGAGTTTTGGTTGAAGCCACGTGGCGACGTTTTCTTCAGGTGAAACGGTTAAGATTAGGCATCAAGTTACTAAAATGGGTAAGATTAGGTCTGGGGCTTGAGGCAGGTTAAGATTAGAATCAGGATTTCATTAATATTCATAAATAAGAACACGTCTTAACCACCATTGAAATGAATGGGGGCTGTGACACATACTATACTTACGAAAAAACTGTGAACTTGTGCTAATCATACGTAATTTACATGTTGCATGTTCTTGTTGGATCGGGCTTGAATGTTCTATTTATAATGTAAACAAAGGTAACTTGTAATGTAAGTAAGTGTAGGTAATGGGCACATAAGCATGTTTTTGCTTCTGTCTGTTTTGGTCACTCAAAATCTTATGTATTTATGTTTTTGATTTGTTTGATAAAATTGATCGTGACCGAAACTACAAATAAACTGAAACTGAAACTAAAAAGGAAAATATACTGTTGTTTCTTTAGTCAAAATTTACAAAATGAGGTAGGCTAGTCTAGTTTGATTTAAACAACTCCAGAGTGGTCCCCTGTATTTTCTCCTTTAGCCATTAGCATTAGCCCACAATAAGCTCATACAGAAGATACAGGAGATCTCATATTAGTTTTACATAACATTCTCTCCTCAGAACAATAAATGTGCACATAGTCTGCAGTCTTTAATGTTAACGTTGTGCTTACATTTACATAACCTGTGTATACCCAGAATCTGAACAGTTCCTTCCCCCATCGCATTGTCGTTTGTCTCACATAAAAACCCACTAGCTTCACGGCTCCTCTCATGCACGCAGCGCTGTACTTAAGCGTGACTGAGATGCAGGGTTTTTACCTCCGCTCCCGTGCGCGCATTAAGACATTACAGAGAGCTCACAAATCAACAGTAACCTACAGACGTGCCCCCTCCTCCCACGTCCGCATCCACATCCACACGACGGCCCCGGGATGAATCACAGGAGGCAGGAGAGAGAGAGAGAGAGCGGGGAAGTCCACTGAGGAGGAGGTGTAAATCCAGCAACCACGCACCGGACACAGCAGGAGGAGGAGGAGGGTGGGAGGAGAGGAAGAGCCAGAGGAGGACAGCGGGGAAGTCCACATCCAGCAACCACGCACCAGCTCCAAGATTACACAAAAACAGAAGCAGGATGCAGCAGGAGGAGGAGGAAGGAGAGCAAGGGATGTGCAGGAGTCAATACAGCAGTCTCGTATGTGTAGAAATGTCTAAAGCAGTGGTCTGCAACCTGCGGCTCAAGGCTCTTCAAAGACTCTAGAGCAGCTCTTTCAGGTCTGATTGAGAATGAGGAATTACACTATAAAACATTGTGTGATTGAGTGTGTAAATGTGATACTTGTCTGTGTATTGGGGGCTCTACAGGTGTTCTTCTTTATGGTTATCAGCATCACATTGTGATAGTTGAATTAGAAAACATTGGCACAACCGTAAAACCTTTCAGGAACTTTAGACAGCTTTTAGTACACCCCAAGGACAAATAAAACCAGAAAACAAATGCAACGTAATATACGAAATACCATGCAAATCGTGTGAAAAAACATACATCGGAGAAACAGGGAGAACTTTTAATATCAGAAAAAATGAGCACAAAAAGGAATGTGAGAAAGAAACAACAGGACGTTTAACAAGAGCAAATGATAGAGGGCGCAACAGGACAATTTGAAGTCGGCAATATCGGATCACTGTAAACGCAACAACCACATAATGAACTGGACAATGCACGGATTATTAATCAAGAAACCAACAGATACAAACGATGGATCAAAGAAGCAATAGAAGTCAGAAAGCGAAGCCCACGCACTTTACATAAACACGAAGGCGCTTTCCAGCTCTCCTGTACGTGGAGCAGCCTTCTCCAGAGACCACCAGGTGGCGGGGGGCATGGTCAGCCCGGTAGAACTTATGGGTCCGCTGGGCTGACCACATCTGGGAAGAACACCATGGCGATGTGTTACCCCTCTGACGAAGACGAAAGTGACCGTTGAAACTAGTCAGGTAATAAACCACTGATACTAAAAGAAAAAACTTTCATATACAGTATGTTGAGACTCTCGCTATACAATTAAAACAGCCCAAAAGAGTCCAATCACAACGCAACATTGTAGGATGTGCAGAAACCAAAACGAACCTAAACAAACATGGTGGCATTGTTGAACCTATGTTCACCTATTCTAGAAGAGTTAAGTTTTCATTCGTTGTTCCCATTCCAGGTGGTGAGCAACTAAAGCCTATTCCAGTGACTTTGGCCCTTACGCCGGCTGCACACTAGAGGAGTAAGTGTAAGTGTCAAAAGAGAATCAGGTTTCTGAAAGATAAAGTCAGAAGGTTTTAATAAGTATCAAAGGGCAAAGTTAACAAAACTCCATGGAAAGGATAGGATGAGAGCCCCTCAATGAAAGTAATTAAAGTTAAGAGGAAATAGAAACAAAAGAAGAATTTTTGGTCACAGTATGTATGAATAATTGCTAAACGTTTACTGCAGGACTAGAACAAGACCAAGCTAAGCCCGCACACAAGAATCCAAGGAGAAAAACACAAATTTATCACATCATTTTGGAAGCAGCAATTAATTGAAGTCTTCAGACGTTTATGCAAAGAGCTGTTTTAATCCAAAACACTTGAAGGATTAAAAGAAGAAAGATTTGCTTGGACTTTGTGGGCCGGGCTTTGGATCTCAGAGGGAAGGAAATGAGTCACACTGATTAAGCATGTGCACATTAACACATCGAGAAGACAGATTTTAAGTAACCACAGCCATCTTAAAAACAAGCCTGTTAGTCCAAGAAATTATGGACAACAGCTTTGGAAATTGGGAGAGAAGCCAGTATTTCTAGCTAGTTCAAAAAGCTTTCCCTTCAAGTTTTATTTGATGATTATTTGCCGTTTCAGGACTGACTGAAAAAATGTGACGCAGGTTTGAAACAGGACTGGAGCAAGTAAGAATCAAATCAAATCAACAGTAGTTCAAGCTGATACCTGCCTCTGAGTATTTAAAATTATTTTACATTAGAGATTGGATGATTCATAAAAAAAAAAGCATTGAATAGTTCAGTACTGGTGTTTCAGTTCAATTCTGGTGTTGGGTTCGATTCTTTTTAAAGTAGTTTGTTCTTGTGAGGATTAAACTAAATACAAAATATATAAGAATCAGGACCAATGAATTAGACAAGAATTGCATTTGACAAACAAAACTGTCCCATGTTTCACATATATTTTTTGTCTAAAAGGATTGTGGATGTAATATATTATATGGCAGCCCGATCTCACAAGAAAGCGTACATATACCACGACATAACGCAACATGTAAATTGCGTATGATTAGCACGAGTTTACGGCTCTTTTGCGTAATTATAGTACGCGTCACAGTCCCCGTTCATTTCAATGGTGGTTGTTAAGAAGTGTTCTTATTCATGAAAATTAACAAAATCCTACATCTAATCTTAACCTACCCCAAGCCCCAACCCTAATGTTAACCATTTTAGTAACTTTTTTCCTAAACTTAACCGTTTCACCTGAAGAAAACGTCTCCACGTGGCTTCAACCAAATATCGTGCTATATGTACGGCGTAACATAAGTACGCAAAACAGGACTGATATCCTGCTAAAAATACGCTATTTTTGTGTCGTGCTAAATGTACGCCTTCTTGTGAGACTGTGTTGTATATGGATACGGTTTTGCTATCTTGTAGCTGCTGTAAATTAGCCTCATTGATTACACACTGGTTGGTTCTTAAGGTAAGGTAAGGTATACTTTATTGTCCCCGTAGGGAAATTTGGCCTCTGCATTTGACCCATCCTTCAATGCCTCTGGGGCATCTCCTCAGGAGCAGTGATCGCCACAGTGCAGCGCTCGGGACCCATCTCCAGAAGTTGTTGCTGGGCTTGGTCAGGACTACCGTAGCTGGAGGTTATTACCCTAACGTGCATGTTATTGGTTGACCGTGGCTTGTCCCCTCCAGGTAGACGGAGAGTTCCTGCCCCAAGTGGAGGAGTTCAAGTATCTTGAGGTCTTGTTCACGAGTGAGGGAAAAAGAGCGTGAGATTGACAGGTGGATCGGTGCAGCATCTGTAATGATGTGATTGCTGTATCCAACCGTTGTGGTGAAGAAGGAGCTAAGTCAAATGGCAAAGCTCTCGATTTATTGGTCAATCTATGCTCTAACTCTCACCTATGGTCATGAGCTTAGGGTAATGACCGAAAGGACAAGATCGCGGATAAAAACGGTCGAAATTAGTTTCCTCCACAGGGTGGCTGGACGCTCCCTTAGAGACAGGGTGAAGAGCTCAATAACATGGAAGGAACTCGGAGTAGAGTCGCAGCCTACGTCAAGAGGAGCCAGTTGAGGTGGCCAGGGCATCTGTTTTGGACGCCCCCTGAGGAGTTCCAGGCATGTTCCACTGGGAGGAGACCAGGGAAGACTCAAGATACTTCTCCAGACGAGTGGACAAGGAAGTATGTGCGTCCCTGCTCAGATTGCTGCCTCTGCGACCTGACCTTGGATAAAGGTCAGGAAGAAAATGGATGGATGCTCGCTCCAATGTTACTGCGGTGGGCAAATCAATCTACAGGCTAGGAAGAATTTCTTGCCTGGAGCGAAATGCAAACACAAACTGCTTATGTTCAGAACAAAGAGCATCTACAGCTTTAAGAATGGTCCAGTCTTGTGGCAATTCTCACCTATTTTCACATGATAAACTTTTTTCCGGTTCAAAAGGTTTTAGTTTCCAATAAAACTTTGGCCACTATTGTGCACGCTGTAACCTTTGCTCTGATTGGTCAGAATGGTTCAAGCGCGACGAGAATGAGCCTGGAACATGGGTTGTAATACCTGAGCGCTTTGACCATTTAGAACGAGAGTTAGCAAGAGCGGTGCCAGAACGTAGCAGGAGCAAATCAATAAAAGAGTTTTGAATCATTAAAAGTTGATGATCTGAAACTAGGTTAAATCACCTCAAAATCTGACATTTATGAAAGCAATAAGAGCCCTGTGAGTCAACCAGGATGTGTTTAAGGTTTACATTGTGCTCTATGGTAATAGGCTTTCTTACTGTGGAGATGTTTTTCGCTGCAGTATATTGCATGAAGTGGCCACTAGTACAACTTGAAACGGTTTTAAGCAGCGACGTCCGAGCTGGATTTTTTAATAGATCCATGGGATGTTCTGGCATTTGTATCTATATTGAAATAAAAAAATATTTTTTCAATACCGAAAATTGTGGCATCAATCCTTCACTATTCTACACAATATCTTCACTGAGCCTCCAGAGTTAAATCTACACTGTGGTCGAATGGGCAGCGCAGCAGAGCTGATGCAACCTGTTTACTTATGTTAATCAGCCATGCGCTCTCTCAGGCTTTAGCAAATTGCTTTTTGCTAAATTCAAACATGAAATCCATAAATGATGCATCTAATCATTACAAAGACGAGGTTTATTATCCAGCTTTACTGTAATTATCCCACAAAATGAGCACATAAGACATTAACAATGCAATGGATTTATACAGCACTTTTCATGACACTCACAGACGCTTCACATTTTATTTATTTACATTTTATTCATTCACTTCAAACGTGATGGCAAGTCACTATTGTAATTGCTGTTTTCTCACGTCTACTTTGAACACCACCAACTATTCACACTCACACCAGGTCCATATTAAGTAATGTGGGTGAAGTTTTCTTACATAAACACACAATGACCTGAGTTTCCAGCAGTCTCTCACACAAAATGTACTTTTACACCTGATCTTGTAATGAAGAGGTGAACTAGTGACGAATGAGTTGTATCAAATACTAAAGTATGAAGTTTTCCATAACACTTCTGGCTTTATAATGGGCCTGAAATAGAGGCAATGCTGCTGCCTCTATGCACTGCACAGGTCTGCGTTTCAGCTCTGTCACTACATCGAAGTCCAACAAATTATGGATAAAGATACAATAAAGTCTTCTGCGCCCGAGTCCGACCCGATCCAGCTCCACAGATCAGAGCACACCAAACAGAAAACAGAGCGTAAACTACATCTGGAATTTCAAAGTAAGAACACTAATGTTTATACAAAAAGTTGCTTTGATTGTTGGACTCAGTAGGCTGTTAACTTTCACTTTATGTCCCTGACAGAGAATACTTCATATCGAACTCATTCACATAATGCCTACTTCACATAAACTCATGTGATGTGAACTATAGAGCGATCTGGTCAAACACAGCTCCTGCTCCTGCTGCAGAACAAAGAGCTTCATTGGTCCCAACTGAGAACTTTTATTTCTTAAACTTGTGCTATTCTCAAGATCATTGGGGTTTCGCGGCCCAAAAGAGACAAAATGCATCCAGTAGGCGAGGCTTTGTGCATGAAATTAGAGTTGTTAGGTGAGTAGTAAAGACCGATCTCACAAGAAAGTGTACATTTACCACCACATTACGCAAAACATTACATACGTAATTATGGACGGCAAAACGGCTGTTTTGCGTAATTATGATACGTGTCGCAGTCCCAGTTCATTTCAAGGGTGGTTGTTAAGATGTGTTCTTATTTATGAATATTAACAAAATCCTGATTCTAATCTTAATCTGCCCCAAGTCCCAGACCTAAACTTACCTATTAGTAAGATAAACTAAACTTACCTATTTTAGTAAGATAACCTACCTATAAGTAAACCTAAACTTACCCGTTTCATCAAAAGAAAACGTTCCCATGTGGCTGCAACCAAAACTCGTGTCACTTTTACGCTTTTTCATATGTGCTAAATGTACGGCGTAACATAAGTACTCAAAAAAGATCTATTCGTGTTTAAAACATGTGTTGTCATTTTAATTTAAAGATGTGGAATCAGCTTCGGTTTGTTACGATATATATACAGAATAATGAGTAGTTTGGAAACTAACTCTAACTTGCGAGTTGGCGGTGGTGTTACTGTGGATAATATGATCACAGACAACAATAAATGAAGCTTAAGTTATAAAATACTGGTTTGTAGAAATGGAGAGCAGCCTGGAGGTCCAGGTCCAACCAGCTTAACTTCTGAGACTGAGTCATTCATTGACCATACATACCACTTGATTAAAGTTCTTGATTTGAAACATTGCCTAAAGCTTTGTGTCTACTGCTCAATTTCATCTGCAACGAACGATTTATGTTGAGAAACTTGAGTCGTATATTAAAATTGCTTGTAATTGGCTTGCACTCGGCTTACTTCTATATTGAGACATGTTTTAGTCATGATTCCTGCCATCTTTTCCTAATGAGTCTGATCAGGATCGTGTCAGGAGCAGCTCGCCGCCGCCCGCAGCTCAGAGCTTGAATATTCATGTGTTAAGATTCATTACATTGTGCAGTGGTCCACAGCTCCTGCACCAGCCCCACTGTTCTCGTCGTGTCGCTCTTCAACAGGAACAAGAGGTGAACCAATTACCTGCGCTCTGGCCTGCTCCCTTAAACCCAGAGACTTAGAGCGTCTCATCACTGTAAGGTCCCATCGTAATGAACATGTTACAGATATGCACCAAACACTGACTAATGAGCCTGAGTTTAAATGGACTTACACTGGGATCTGAAGGTAAGGACAGGGTGGTTCTTACTGTTGATGTGACAAGAAATCTATACAATCACTTCTCGTGTCCAACAGTCACTCAAATCTGGCAAAAGCTGATTATTCTGAGAACTGGACGGAAAAAAAAAGTTTCTAAGTGAGCAGGGGTGCATTCCAAAGAAAATGTACATCGCAATGTGACAATTTCGCCAAAAAAATAAACTCGTCACAGCTCACAATTCGTTTTTTTATATATTGCATAGTTGTGTTTTGTAGTTTTTGAGCAGTTATAAAATGGTTGATCCCACTGTCATTTCTCAGTCAGACGAAGTAAACAGCAGCTTATTGTCGTTATATTCTTATTGAGGTGAGTTTTTTTTTTCATTCTGTCCCTTTTAACTTCACGCAAAATGATCCAGGAATGACTGAAATATGAGCGTGTTTAGACATTACCTTAAAAAACTTCTGGCTTACTTTTTTTTAAACTACATTAAAGCCATTCTTCTTTTTTTTTTTTTTTTTGCAAATTCACAGAAAAGGTAGTTTGTTCTTGTTTGGCTTAACAAAATCAAAAACATGACCCATGTATTGAGGCAAGAATCAAATAGTGACAAAACAGAATCGTCCCATTCCTAGTTAAAACAAACATGACCCTCGGACTACAGACTTGCACCAGCGGCTCTGGAGGAGGGACAAAGGTGATGAACAAAGCCAATATAATGGCATAAGGATGGTTGTTACACCATCCTTGGCTGTGCTCATTGAAGCTAGCTAACCTCCGTCCACCGAACATGCATTGTTCTTTCTCTCACGTGGATGTGCGTGTAACACGTGACCCACGCTGACCAATCAGAGCGGGAGCTTGCTAGACCATAGAAATTTTAAAGCTATTTTTTAACAAAACAGAAGACTTTTGAACCGGGGAAAAAGTTCATGATATGAAACTACTTAAGATTGGTCACAAAGTCCAACCCTTTTGAAATGTGTGTAAAGTTTGTGTTAACATTGTGCTAGAAAAAATGCTTTCTGGACTGAGGGGATTTTCCTGCTGCAGGAACAATTGAGCGAGCTCTACTACATCTCGAGACAGTATTAAGCTAGCAATGTCCTATCCAGATAATTTTAATACATCCATGATTACACCACACAACGCTTAAGCTCAAGCTAAAACTATGTTGGTCGAGCAAAACCTGCTCTGGGACACAGTCTTTGATCTCCAAAGTTACTTTATGATTGTCTAACATTAAGGGCCTGATTTATCAGGCCAGGTGCTAAATTACTTGCCTGTTGCATCAGTCAGTTTAATTTAACTCTTGTTTGTTCGTTACCGAACACTGCGACCAACACATTAGTTTTAATCAAGAGCCGAATGCTGCACTCTGATTGGCTGTGCTTGAGTGGCCCTCTCCAGTTTCACTTTGCCGTTTTTAAGGCATAATTTCAACCAAGAGTGAATACATGTTATTATTAACCAGGTGTCGAAGGAATTAGGAGAGAAAGTAGACGAATTTAAAACCAAAACCAAGTTTGCAATGTGAAAATCAGCTGCCCCATCTTTAATGTCAAACTTGCAGAACTATAATCACACGGTTGAATATGACATCACCACTTAATTTCTGATTGGTCGATTGTCTCTCAAGCTTGATTCAAGCAGAAACAAACACTGACATTTATGACCAAGTTGCTGGAGTGAAGAGAAATTGCAGTTGCAAACAAAAAATACATGTTATATGGTTGCATTTGGCACCTAATTTAACATCCGAACATGCACACACAGTATAACATAGAACACAAAACAGATATGCACCACTAATATTTATCTTATAATATCTTTATAATCTTTAAATAAGAATTAATCTTTTGATGTGTGTTACAAGTCACTCAGGACAAATAGGTGTTCTCCCTTCCTGTATTCAGACTGCTGGAAGCTCAGTCTCTTCCTGTGAGTGTCATCTGTCTGTTGTTTGATTTCGTCTGGGTGCTGCTGGGTTTGCCCTCCGAGTGTGAACAGAAGGCTGCCTCTATTCATCGAACAGTCTGTGATTTTGGGAGGGAACACACTGCTTCGAGGAACACAGACGACTGAGGAGGAGAAACTGGACTGAGGACATGGACGAGACTGGACTTTTGTAGAAACCAAACCCAGCTCAGATAACTTATCTAACAAGGTGGATTTTTCACATGGATGCAAAATTCTTCAACAACCACGTCAACTTTTGCATCTTTAGAGTCTGTGTGAGAGAAAAATGGCAGCTCCCTTTATATTGCACATGAGCAAACGCTTGATAAAGCTGACCCTAAATGTAATGTGGTGATTGCTGCTTGAAAAGAACAAACCAGTCTTTTGTTTGGTGATTAACCATATGGACACGTTCGCTTTAAAGGGGACCTATTATGTCAATTCACTTCCTTCCTTCATCATTAGTTTACTCAAAAGTTATATTTGAATTAATTCATGCATGTGGGAGTAATCTTGTATTGTTTCAGCTGGAGCTCAAGTTAGATGAACTTTTGTGTTTTACAATGAACAAAAGGTAAATTACTGATCTGCATATTTTCTAGTTTCTTACTAAATATATATTTAAAAAAACACACACACACAATAGGTCCCCTTTAACTACAATGTTGTTCACTTTACCTATGAAAGCTTAGATAGTATGTGTATTTGCATTTGCACTGCTAGAGCTGTGTAAATATATCATTGTAAATGTTGTTTTGGAGATCTGCAAAAATGTAGTATTGAGTATATTTTCATTCTCACGTTTGTGTATAGATTAGTGACATTTCAACAATGAGCCAATACACTAAATAGTGCTTGAAATAAATCATCATTTTCCTTTTTATGATGGATTAAAATTATTGCTGTGGTAAAAACAACATTGAGTCAGACAAAAATGTGTCATATAGTAACTAATGGGAATCCAGAATAAATGAAATGACTTTCTGATTGTAAAGAGCAATGGAGACGCAACCAAACCGAGTAGAAGTAGAGCCGGAGTAGATACTATCGGGGCTAGTGGAAACGCCCCATAAGATTTGTCATAAAAACAAAGTGTTCTTCTTATTTCAAGTTAGAAAAGGCTTGTCAAAGTAGATATTTTTATGCTTGTTTCAATGGAACAAGCATAAAAAAAAAAAAAAAAAAGTTTTTTTTATGCCGGGTTAGGGTTCCGGTCAATTGGGAAAACAACCGGTCACTTATTATTACCTCATGCAAACAACTGCACATGAATTTGGCAGTAGCCTACATGCTTTCGCCTCCCTACAGTCTATGTAAAGCTAAAATTGGTGATTGTTAATAGAGTTTTTTTAGTTTAGTTTTTTAGTTTAGTTTATTTGAGCAACAAAAGAGTTCATGTTTAACATGTACATATAATGGAAAATACAAATTGTTAATAGAGTGTCTTTAACTTTTACTTATCATGATGACGAGACGCTCTTTGATTCGCGCCTGTCTGCGGACTAAACCGGAGCCAAGCCCCGTGTTTGAGACCGGAGCCCGGAACAACGCACGCGCTGGACCCGAGTCAAACCAGCGTCAACCTCCACCTGTCTGAGACGAAAGCCCCGGAGCGCCTTTTTAAACCGGAGATTTCTATGTTCAGCGCGAGGTTTTAGTGACAGTGTTACCTGTTGTTTCCAGCAGAAACTCATCTGTTTCGCTGACACTGATCAGCAAATCTTCAATAGAGACGCGTGCCTTCCCGCGTTTGCCTCTTTCTCTTTTTTTTTCTCCACTTCATAAGCGACGCACTTTCATGCACACACGAATTCTCTTCACTTGGCATATTAAGCTGCTGTTTTCACACGCGAGTAACATTTTGTCTCGAGTTGAGACTAAAAAAAGCATGGTCTATGCAGCACGAGCACGCGCTTGTTTCTCTGAGCACCTGTCAATCATCTGCGAGCAGCGCCAGGATCACGTGTATCAGCGCGAGTCTTTCTATGGTCTCTGAACCCGAGCAGCGCCCGGACTGACTGCAGAACGAACTAATGTGGAATTATCATTAAATAGTCCCCAGTTAATCATGGATTGTTTCTCATTTTTCTTCGACTTTTTATTTTTCCGCCTATTATTTCTGCCGGTCAAGCTGACCGGGGACGTCTATTTTTTCCGGTCAGCGGCACATTTTACCGGCCATAGACCAGCAGTGCCGGCTAACGTAATCTCTGGTTGGAACAGAGTTTTGTTGAATTTACTTAATATCGTTTGAACATCGTTATCAAAATCTGTCAAAAAATATTGAGCTAATCATTTTTGCCAATATCGCACAGCCCTCGTTACTGCATAGATTGTTGTAGCCATTGTAATTAGTTAACATTGTTCAAATATCATTGGTCTGTAGAATGTGGTGATCTCACGTGAACAGGACCCAGAGTTTTTGTTTAATCCGACCTCTTGGCTACTGTCAGCGCAGCCTCCATTGTATTTTAAAATTCAGCGAGCGATGCAGATGATAAAGCTCATTGTTTACAAACATAAAAACTGGCCCAGCTTTGCCTCTGATCTATATTCAGTCCTTGTGCCTATTTTTATTTCCCAGCCTGCTCTCTTTCTCTCTCTCACTCTTGCTGCCGCTCTCTCAGTCCTGTCCTCTCTTTTCCTCATCACTTTGTTCTCCTCCTTGTCCCTTTCCCTCCTTCATCTCTCCCTTCTTTCTCTCACTCCAGCTTCCTCTTCCTACTGCCACTCCTCTTCCTCTACCCCCCTCTCTTTCTTCCTCTTCTTCTCTCTCTCCTTCCTTTCTCAATTTTATCCTTCCCTTCTCCTCCTCTCTCTCTTTCCCGTCCCTTTCTTTCCTCTCACTCCACCCCCACCCATGTCCTTCTCTTCCTCTCTCCCTTTCTCTCCCTCTTTCTTTTCTCTCTGTAATTTTTCTTCTTTTCCTTTCCTTTCATTTCTCCCTCACTCTCTCTTTATCTCCCTCCTCACTCTCTCCTCATTTCCTTCCTTCTTTCTCCCACTCACTCTCTTCTCTCTCTTTCTTTCTTTTATTATCTCTCTCTCCTCCCTCCCCTCTCTCTTCTCCCTTCTTTGCTTCACTCTTTCCTTCCCTTTTTCTCCTGTCACGTTTTTCTCACCCTCTTCTCTTCCTTACTGGCCACTTTATCCTTTCCCTTTCTCCTCCTCTCTCTCTCTCTCTCTCTTTCCTTTTTTCTTCCTCTTTCTACTGCCTCCTTTTTTCTTCCCTTCATTTATATCCCTCCCTCTCTCACACACTTTTTTCTCTCCCTTTCACACCCTGCCCTCTGTCTCTCTGCTCTCTCGCTCCTCCCCCTGTCCCTCCCTCTCTCTCCTTTACCTCTCCCCTCTCTTTCTATTTCCAATTCCTCCAGTTCTCTCTCCCTCCATCTCCTCATTTCTCTCCCTTCCCTCTCTCTTCTCCTTCCTCTTTCTCCCTCTCTCTCTTCCCTATCACTCTCCACCTCTCTCCCTCTATCTCCTCATTTCCTTTCCTTTCTTCTCCTTTCTCTTTCTCCCTCTCTTTTCCCCTTCCCTCTCTTTCTCCTTGCCTCTCCCCTCTCTCTTTCTCTCAGTCCTCCAGTTCTCTGTCTTGCTTCCTTTCTCTCTATCCCTCAATTTCCTCATTTCTTTCTTTCCTCCCCCTCTCTTCTCCTTCTCTCTTTCTCTTCCCTATCACCCAACCTCTCTCTCTCTATATATCTCCTCATTTCTCCCTCCTTCCTTTTTTCTCCTTTCTCTTTCTCCCTCTTTTCCCCTTCCCTCTCTTTCTCCTTTGCCTCTCCCCTCTTTCATTCCTCCAGCTCTCCGTCTTGCTTTCTTTCTTTCTCTCTCTCCCTCTCTTCTCCTTCCTCTTTCTCCTTCTCTCTCTCTTCCCTATCACCCAACCTCTCTCTCCTCCATCTCCTCATTTCTCTCCTGTCCTTTCTTCTCCTTTCTCTTTCTCCCTCTCTCTTCCCTATCACTCTCCACCTCTCTCCCTCTATCTCATCATTTCTCTTCCTATCCTTTCCTTTCTTCTCTTTTCCCTTCCCTCTCTTTCTCCTTTGCCTCTCCTCTCTCTTTCTCTCTCCATTCCTCCAGTTCTCTGTCTTGCTTTATCTCTCTCTCTCTCCTCCATCTCCTCATTTCTCTCCCTTCCCTCTCTCTTCTCCTTCCTCTTTCTCCCTCTCTCTCTTCCTATCACTCTCCACCTCTCTCCCTCTATCTTCTCATTTCTCTCCCTTTCCTTTCTTCTCCTTCCTCTTTCTCCCTCTTTTCCCCTTTCATCTCTTTCTCCTTTGCCTCTCCCCTCTCTCTTTCTCTCATTCCTCCAGCTCTCTGTCTTGCTTCCTTTCTCTCTCTCCCCCAGTTTCCTCATTTCTCTCTTTCCTTCCCTCTCTCTTCTAATTCCTCTTTCTCTCTCTCTTTCATATCACTCCACCTCTCTCTCCTTCCTTCCATCCATCTCCTTGTTTCTCTCTTTCCTTCCTCTTTCTCCCTCTCTCTCTTTATCTGATCCCTTTTGCCCCACCTCTCTCTCCCTCCATCTCCACATTTCCCTGCCTTCCTTCTATCTTCTCCTTCCTCTTTTTTCCTCTCTCTCTCTTTCTCTTCCCTATTACCCCACATCTTTCTCCCTCCATCTCCTTGTTTCTCTCCTTTCCCTCTCTCTTCTCCTTCCTCTTTCTTCTGCCTCTCCCCTCTCTCCATTCTTCTAGCTCTCTGTCTTGCGTGTCTCTCTCTCCCCCTCCATCTCCCCGTTTCTCTCCCTTCCCTTGCTCTTCTCCTTCCTCTCTCTCTATCTCTTCCTATTGCTCACCTCTTTATCAATCCATCTCCTCGTCTCTCTTTTTTCCCTCTCTCTTCTCCTTCCTCTTTCTTTTGCCTCACCCTCTCTTTCTCTCTCCATTCCTCCAGCTCTCTGTCTTGCTTTATCTCTCTTCTCCCTCTTCTCGTTTCTCTCCCTTCCCTCTCTTCTCCTTCCTCTCGCTCCATCTCTTCCTATTGCTCCACCTCTCTCTCCCTCCATCTATTTCCTCGTTTCTCTCTTTCCTTCCTCTTTCTCCCTCTCTCTCTATCTGATCCCTTTTGCCCATCTCTCTCTCCATCTTCTAGTTTCTCTCCCTTCCTTCTCTCTTCTCCTTCATCTTCTTCTCTCTCTATCTCTTCCCTATCACTTCTTCCCTCTCGCCCCCACCCCTCTCTCTTCTCCCCTATTGCCCACCTCTCTCTCCCTCCATCTCCTCATTTCTCTCCCTTTCCTTCCCTCTCCCTCTCTCTCTCTCTTCCTGCTTCACGACTCGCTGTGTTGACGGTGAATTATTTATAAGTCTGTGTATGTCATTAATCAGCACTTGTTCAAAGATATGATTGGGTCGAGGGGGGGAAGGGCGGATCTATCACCACCTCCGAGCGCCAGGCAACGGCACAAAAAACGAAGGATCTCTACGGAGTCTAGACCCAATCGTGAAGAGGCGGAGAGAGAGAAGAGAGAGAGAACAACACGGGCCGTTTTCGCAGATTGGAAGACAAGTGGAGAGAGACATATCCGCTGACTGTTCCGGTTTGTCGGACGCGGAGAAAATAGGTCAAACGGAGGAAAGAAAAGATGGAGTGGTTAGAACAGGCAGGACACGAGACAGAAGGGAAGAGAAACAAGCGGAGAGAGAAAGAGAGAGAGATGTCTTCATAGGTTTGTGTGCGATGCTGTGGTAAAATGAACAAACATGTGGAGATGTGTTGAAGGCTGTGCTTGTGTTTGGATGGGATGATGTCATAGGGACAGATGGTTTATGAATAATATTGTGCTTTTGGCTTGAAATATCTAAAAGGTAATTTCATCCGTTTTCTTACTGGTGATTTCTAATAGTGACTAGACAAAAAACCGTAATGTAAACAATGATTTTTTTTTTTCAGCTGCCCATCATTGGTATGAACTATACAGTTGTCATAAATAAGCAAAGCACCACATTTATGGTAGGAAAAACAATTATTTTTCATATATCTCAGGTTATAACATGATCAGGCTGCACCACTGCTCCTGCTGAATGAAAGGGATGGAGCCTGGGTCCAGATTAGGACCAGAGACTACAGAGCCAGTCTTTTTGTGACGAGGGGCGTACATAACCTGGCTCACACCAGATGGATATGTGCATCACTCTGATTGAGTTCTAAACATACAGTAATCGATTTGGACGGGCTCTCGCTGAAGCAGTTGGGAAACTTGTAGCGGAATACTTCCATCTGATTGAACGAAGTGCCCACCGCACCTTAAAGGTGTTTTAGCCAATCACAGTACATAATCATAATTAAGGCTCTTGCTGAATCCAGTTGGGAGAAAAGCACAAAATTCTTTCCCAATCACTAATGCACAAAGTGTCCAAAACAAAAATTGCAGTAATTTCTGTTCAAACGGATTCAACAACTTTAGCTTGTTGTTTTGCTGCCACCTCCCTCTGTAAGTAAGTAAGCTTTTTTCGTATAGCACTTTTCATAGACAGAGTCACAAAGCTCTTCACAGTGAGATGGTTTACAGCACCCCCTTCCCCACTCAGTGATAGTAACAGCCCTGGAGCGATTCACCTAAACACCTGGAGAAACACGAACATGCAAACTCCACACAGAAAGGCCCAGGCCGTGTGGGAGTCGAACCTGCAACCTTCTTGCTGTGAGGCCAGAGCGATATCCACTGTGCCACCGTGCCGCTGTATCTGATCAGTTCAAGTATTCGATACTTGGTTTGAACCATTGGGTGGAAGAGGGTTTCTTTTGGATTTATAAACCCACAAATACCACAAAAATGTATCTTGCTGTGCAAAGTTAAAATATAGGGCATTGTTACATAAACACAACCTTTTGCAAAAGCAGTGTTTGTTTATTTCTTCAAATTAAGATTTAGAAAGAAAGTTTCAATTCTATCGCAGAGAAAGCAAGCGTTGGAACCTTTTGTGAGAACCCTGAGATTATAATATTTCAAATAATAAAAATAATATTAGACTGAAGCAAAAAATCTGTTTTTATTCTCATGTTATTCTTGAATTGAACATTGCAACACTAGAATGTGCCTTAAGTGGGTCAAATAAAGGTCCTTATATACAGTAATGTTTTATGCCGATTACAGATGTAGATTCAGATGCCTTGGACACTCTGAAGATACAGTAAATAGATTCAGGCAGAAGGAAGTCGATGTTAGAGCCTAGAGCAAAACCAAAGACAAGATTTATGGACAAAGTGAAAGTGTACGTGAAGTTAACTGCTGCGAGAGCCGAGGATGCAGAGGAGAGGGTCAGATGGAGCCAGATTAGCGAGGGGGAAAAACAAAGACACGTCTCGCGCTCGCCAGATAAAAAGTCGCTGATAAGACTCCTCGGTGATCAAATGCACCTTAGCGAGAGCCTTTACAGATCTATATCTCCTCCGCAGAGAGAGAGAAGGGGGACGTTCTGTCAGTCAGACCTGATGCTAGCCCACCAGGACGTCGCTACATCAAAAGGGGGCTCCGCTGCGAACACAAGCCCAGCCGAGGCAGCACGAGGCGGGCACGACCCTCGGGGGGGAGCCTGGGTGTGCGGAGGGGGAATCACAGCTGGTGACAAGCTACACAGCCAACAAAAGGAACAGAAAGTACCGAGATTTCCCGAGCTGTTAACGACTGTGTGGCTGCTCAGTGCCGTGAAGGAGAGAGAGACGACAGCAACAAGCCGCTGTGTTTACTTCGGCTTTTGATGTGGGAGCGTTCTTTCGGATCAGGTGTTGATTTTCAGACCTACAATTATCAGTGGTATAGAAGCCACAAATGCTTTACGTTCAGCATGTTTCTACAGGTGCTGTAGAGCGGTACGATACAGAACTGCTTCCACTGCGTAAAGCAACCCTTACCAAACCTGGGTCTACCACCTAACATACTGTCAGCCAGACCAATCACATCACAGCAGCAAACCAATAACATCTCATCATTATAGTTTGAGCAGAGGTGCACATTTAAACAAAAATTATGACAGACTATTTTGACTTTTGAAAAACAGGCATATAAAAGAGATTTGTGCACTATTGGATGGGAATGGTGTTTTTTTGGCTTTAATAGAAAAACGTGACTTCTCTGCAACTTCCCTGTACAGACGCTTCACCAATCAAAATGAGAATGTGTATTGTGTGCAAGTAATTTCAGAATGATACATGTAATAGTGTAGTAACACCTGTCTTGTCCTAAGTGGTCCTATTATGTAAAATGTATTGTTTAAAACATTTAACCTTGTTATAATGGCCTCCCTTCACCATTAGTTTACTCAAAGTCATATTTGAATTGTTTCATGCAAACCTGAGTAATCTGTTTTATTCTTCAGCTGCAGCTCAAGTGCTCAGAAAACCCCTGTTCTCACCTACCACCTATCCCTCCCACTTTCCTCTATTTACTTGTTATAAATCAAAAGATTCATTCTCAAAGTGAAGTTTATATAGTTCAACTGTCCCATGGCCACTATAAAAATAGTTATTTAAAAACTGTTGCTTCTTACAGTTAAATTTTAAAATGAAGAGACGGGGTTATCAGTTCTGCAGTTTTGAACACGAAGTCTGTAGAGCTGTTTCTATTTTTGAGCTGTTTTAGATAATTTTTGTGTTTTACAATCAACAAAAAATAAATTACTGATGTGCACATGTTCTAGTTTGTTACTAAATAGATGGAAAAACCCAATAGGTCTCCTTTAATACTGGTCTGGAGACCACTTTTTATGGTCTGGTCTTGACTTGAGCACATTTGGACTCGGTCTTGTCTTGGACACCAAGAGATATTTCATTACCACCAAGCTCTGCTAAACTTGCACCAGGAGTTCATGAGTGACATGTAGTTTGTAAGGACTGCACAATAAGATTATGTCAACAATGACAATTGTAAAAAATGACAAAGATCTTGATTTGGTCTTGTTGGACTGCAGTCTTGGTCTCATCTCGGTCTCGACCTATAAAAGTCTTGGTCTTGTCTCGTTCTTGACTCTCAGTGGTCTCAGAAAGGTCTTGGTCTCGATAAGTGCGGTTTGACTACTATCCTAGTCCCTACACTGTAGGGGTGTCAAACTCAGGCCCGGGGCCACATTCGGCCCTCAAGAAGATATTATGTGGCCCCTTGAGAATGATTTCAGATTATTATTCATAGTGGCCCCTTATATTGCTGAGATGTGACTATTAAATGTAATATTCACTGGAATGCAGCAAAAAGCTTACAATCTGTCCAAAGTTTTCTTGCAATGAAATTACAATATAATGTAATGCAACATAATGTAATGTAATACAATATAAGTCTGGATATACAGTAAATGTGTTATATTAGCTTTATACAGCCCTATTGCCATATTTGAATTTAACACAGAGGGACCTATATTTAAAATGCAGCCCTCGACCAACTCTGACTCTGATCGATTTGGCCCTACCACCATTTGAGTTTTTATTTAGGTTCCAGAGGAAACCTATCTATGCAAGCAATGGTTGTAATCGACTAAAATCTTCACCTATTGACCAATTATTGACTAAAAGGTGGTGTGGCCATGCTCTGAAGTAAAAAAAGGCTATTTTCAGCTGACCATGTACTTGTCCCAAACTGTGCTAAAAAAGCCAAAATCTAAATCTACTCAAAATGTGTTAAATCCTGCTTATTTCAGGACATAGTCATTTGTTATCTAACTTAAGATGATCATGTTTTTCAGTGTAAGTCCTTATTGTCTAAATAAAGGAATTAGTTGTTAGTTGACAAATAAATCATTAATCGACTAATCGACTGCAGCACTAATGCAAACTCCAAACATCATCGACTACACATTTTGCATAGAATAAAAGAATCAGATAGTTTGTAGTCTTGGTTGGCCAGAAGCATCCCGTCTGGATTACATAAACTGTAATGGGGTAATATGAAAGTATATTTATGAAAACAATAGACATGGATTTGTCCCAGATTGAGATAAGACACTTTCTCTGCATAATCTTCAAACAAAATAACAACAAACACAACATTCTTCCTTAGCTTTAGCATCAACACAACAATCTGTATAGTTTTCTCTGCATGTTATTGACACTTCCACCTGTGTAGCCTAGATTAAAACTCACTGTCATGTCAAATACCTACAGCTGATTACTATCCTGTACAAATGAAGCGTTCTGATAATCCATGAAAGACCTCTTGCTTCGCTCTGGCTGCTTTCCTTCTGCAGATTACGTAAGAAGAAGGATGCGTCCCAGAAGGAGCTGGAGAGAAAGCACAGCTGGTGTCAGGAGCCAAAACGTGACAGCACATTTCTCCACACAAGAATCCAAAATCTCCGACGGCAAAATCCAATGTGAGATAAACTACAGAGAGACGCCTCAGACTCAGCGATGCATCAGGAGCAGACGGTCGATACTTCACCTGCAACATACGAGAGCTGAAGGCCTGACCCCGAGCAAAAGACATGTTTAACTTAATATGAGAG
Source organism: Mugilogobius chulae (assembly GCA_038363315.1). NCBI lineage: Eukaryota > Metazoa > Chordata > Actinopteri > Gobiiformes > Gobiidae > Mugilogobius > Mugilogobius chulae. The sequence continues at coordinate 16,255,667 of CM076396.1, read as the reverse complement.
ATAAACAAGGACAAAATGAGACCTGAAATAACTACACATATAAAAGCATGTTTTTGTATTTCTTTGTTGCACTAATCGGGAAATAAAAATCTGTATCTCATTATGAAGCTTTTTCCTTTTTGATAAGCAAACAATAGTTTCTTATAGACACATCTTTTGGTTGAGTCACACTCTGACACTGACACGTGAAAAACACGTTTTTATTTACACAAAAAACATTTGTATAACGGCCTTGGAGCGTCTTGGTAATAACTAGTCGGGTCCGGATTGACGGTCATTAAGTTTTGGAGAGTGGGTACGTTTAGGGACAGGGTTGGGTAAAAGTTAAGATAAAAAATAACCTTTAGGCCTGGTTAGTAACAGTAATAAACTCTTATTACTGCTACTTCTGTCCCTTCAGTGCATACATCTTGTACCCGTGTTTATGGTTTGGTTAACACCGTTAACACGACGACAATGAACATCGGGGCTCCTCATTTTCTTCAACAGACACAAATAATGTTTTAAGTGCATAGCGCCACATACTGTACTGTGGTATATTGGCAACTATCAGGGCTTGGGGCTCGGAGGTCGTGATAGGACTTATACACTTTGCAGTCAGATGCCTCTGGTCTGAGCTCAGAGTCCGCTAAAATAGGATTAGAATTTGTTATTATTCTTATATAATAACACGTCTTTATACTATTCCATTCAAATGAGAGTCTAAGTTAAAATATTAACATAGACCTATTGTTTTATTACAATCATAGAAAATATGACTTCTCTCTCTGACCAGCCTTTTGTGACATAAACAACTGTTTATTTACTGTAACTTTAGAGACGTGAGGTATATTTCAAGTGCAACTGGCATGAAATCAATTAACATCTTCAAAGCATCAGTAATAATTCACCAACCGACAAAATGTTAAAATCTGGCTGCAGCCTGAAGCAGATCTACATTTCCTTGTGTCTCCCAGGAGCAGAGAGACAGACATTTTGTGATTTGTCTCTTTAGGAGCAGATGAATATTTCACGGTCTGTTGTTTGGAGCTGGCTCAGGTCATCTTTAAACATGAGCGCACTTTACTCTCTCCACCTCCACCTCCACTGCTTCTTCCATCTCTCCTCTCTCTCTTAGTCCACCTATTTATTTAGATATCATTTTATTGTTTATATTCTCTATCTCCCTCCCTCTCTTCTTTCCCTTAATTTCTTTCTCTTTCTCTCCTCTTTAACCTGTCTCTCTGTCAGTCTTTCTCTCTCACTCACTCCTGCATCTTTCTTATACTTATATTCTCTCTCTCACTTCCTCTGTCTAACTTTTGTCTCTCTCTCCTTTTCCTCTCTTTCTTTTTGCTCTCTGTCCTTCCCTTCCACCATCTTTGTCTCTCTCTCTCTTCTCCCTTTCTCTTTCTTGCCCTCTCCTGCTCTCCCTCTTTCCCGCCTCTCTCTTTCACTTCTTCTCTCTTTGACCCCCTTTCTCTCCCTCTTCCCTCTCGGCCCCCTTTCTATCTCTCTTCCCCTCTCTTAATGCCCCCTCTCTCTCTATCTCTCTCTCTTCCTCCCTCCCGCTGTCTGCCTCTTTCTCACTCTCTCCCTCCTTCTGTCTCTTGCCCTCTCAGCCCCCCTTCCTCTCTCTCACTCTCCTTCTGTCTTTCTCTCCTTTTCTCTCCCTCTCTGTCTCTCTCCCTCTTCTCTCTCTCTTTCTCTCCCCCTCTCCCTCTCTCTTCCTCTCTCTTCCCCCTCTCCCTCTATCTCCCTCCTTTCTCTCTCCCTCCTCTCGCTCTGTGTCTCTCTCCCTCTCTCTCTATCCTCTCTCTCTCCCCCTCTCTCCCTCAGTCCTCTCTCTCTCTCTCTCTCTTCCTCTCCCTTCGTCCTCCTCTCTCTCTCTCCCTCCCTCCCCTCTTCTCTCTCTTCTCTCTCTCTCCCGCTCTCCTCTCTTCCTCTCCTTCTCCCTCCCTCTCTCTCTGTCTCTCTCTCTCTCCCTTCGTCCCTCCCTCTCCCTCTCCCTCCCTCTCTCTCCCCTCCTCTCTCTCTCTCTCTCCCCTCATCTCTCCCTCTCCCCCCCCCTCTCTCTTTCCCTTCACTCTCCCTCCTCTCTCTCTCTCTCTCTCTCTCCATACACCAGCAGCATATTTACATTACATTACATAAGCTTCTATTTATAGCCACATTTGAAGTGGCGCCGCTTCGAGTCCAAATACATTCAAACGACACAAAACACACGAGACGCAGATCTGAGTGATTCTGATTGGCAGACGGAGATTGACAGTTTGACTAATTAAAGCTGTTTATTTGCGTCTGGATCCATGAAGACTCGGCTGTGAGAGGATCAACATGACAAAGAAAAACCTCGCTGTCGCCTCATGAGAGATACATTTTGCTTTATTTCTAGCATCACAACCCACTTTCACCTGGACTATTTCAGGTTAGGTCACCACTTCAGTAAAACACAGGGGTTTAGGACAATTATGACATGTGTATAACTAGTCCGGTGCTAAAAACCGAAAGTACTTTGTTTGATCTCGATGGTAAGGCGTGTGCAATAAGATGACAGGTCCATCAGCCAATCACAAGCAGTAAATGCACAGATACAGGGGATGGTGCCATGCACAAGAGTTTACGGTAACCTTTTGTATCTGAAAATTTCTGTCAATTGGCTCTGTGCACGGAACTTGTTTATGTTCAAAATAGCTAACTGCTGTACTTATGAGTATTTCCTATAGCGTTAGCCTTTACACATTTACACATCTCTTTATAAAAACAAGTCCATTGGTGAAATATTCTCCTGATTTGTAAGTCTTTGACATGTTTTCACACAACTCATTGTTCACTGCCTGATCTAGTGAACATTTATTCATTTTAAACTGACATAGTGAAAGCCTCATAGAAATGAACTGAACAGGAAATGAACATAAGTACAGAAGTTAGCTATTTTGAAAATACACAAACCAACTGACACTCCGTGCACAGAGCCAATTAGTAACCAGTCAAATATAAATGCTTTATACAAACAACTGCACATGAATTATGGCAGTGCGCTTTCGTCTTTCTTACAGTCTTTATTTAAATTTTAAATTAAATTTAAAATTTAAATTTAAAAGTCTTTGTTAATGAAATGCCTTTATCTTTTACTCCTCAGAAAGACAAGCCGAGCTTTTTTCACGCGTGTTACGTCAGTGACTACCACAGTCACTGACCTAAATGCAACTATTAAATAATAAAAAACACGCGTACAAGTGATTAGTGGCTACAAATATTAAATTTGTATGTAAAATTACTAAAAATAACTTTATTTCATGAAATCTGTTGGCTTTCGCCGTCAGATCTCCACACTCCTGTGAATCTGTGATCGACTGCAGCTCCTATTTTGATTACGTCACATCATGAATGAAAAATAACAATTTATACGCTCTCAATTCTTGTTTACTGCGCACAATGATGTTCTCCATGCACGCTCAAGTTAAAATAGCTGTCTGATGCCATAAAACTGCAACATTTTTTTTGGTATTTCCCTTCCAGATAAACTTATAATTAAAAAAACAAAAACAGTGCACGTGCAGATGGGCTCCTGACCTGTGTCGATCTGGCGGTTGCGTCCTCTCAGCAGGTAGCTAAACTCCTGGCAGCGCTCGCTCTGGCTGTAGCCGCGCGGCGAGTTAAAACACAGCTCCTCCACCAGAACCAGCGCCTTCTTACACAAGTCTTCATCCCAGTCGCCCGACATCCTCCAATCAGCATCGCACTCTCACCGCAGCCCACCAATGACAGCGCAGCGCCCGCCTCCTGGCCCTCCTCTGCGGTTTGGACGGCGCTCGGGGAGGAGGAGGAGGAAGTGGAGCCCGGGCCCTTCCACCTTTTATGGGCGCGGCTCAGATGAAGTGGGCGGAGCTGGGGCAGGAAGAGGGCGTGGTCTGGATCACAAGGCGCAGAGGGATGGACCCATGTAGGAGCGGTTTCGAAATATCACCTGCGAGAAAGAGAGAGAATATTGTAGGAAATCACGTTTCTGTCATTTGCTAAAAAATATTTCAGAAGTCTTATGGCAGTTGAAGAATGCGCTAATCAATAATTTACTAATTAACTATTAAAAATATTAGAGCCAAATATATACTGTATATATATGAGACAATGGCAAGATGGTCCTGGATGACTTCCTGGCAGCTCAAAGCTTGGCCTTGAGTTTGCATGTTGTGTTTGTGCAACTTTACCCAGGTGTTCCAGTTTCAGCTAAAAACATGTACAATAGATTCCTCCCTCCTCTCCTTGTTAAAAAGGTCAATAAAAAAAAAATCAGAGAAAGTTTAATTTGAAAATGAAATCTGCTACCCTTAAAAAAACTTCAAATTCACTCCTGGTTCTAAAGCTCAAAACCAATTTAAAATCCATACTGATAAAACTGCACTTTTTATGGGTCAGAAACTAGTAGAAGTTTAAACACTTTTGTAATGATTAGTATCAAACAAGGTGATGAGTTCAGACACAGGAGGAGTTCCATGTAGACCTGCAATTAGCAAAGAACAAACGCTGCAATTTTGGAGGTTTTCGTCTACAAACAACAAAATGTTGTGTTTCCTCTTGAATAAAAACAGTTTACTCTGGAGAATAAAAGTGCATGGATCGCTTTGCTCACACGATTTTAAACATATCACTGTTTTATTTTTTATGCATCAGGGTTACATATACATTATTATGTAAATATGCAACCATGTTTTATGTTAATTGTTTCCATTCATCAGTTTTCTTTCCTTTATCCAAGCTCGCAGAGATAATAGTCTGAGCAGGAGACCCAGATTCCTCTGTCCACACACACTTCCTGCAGCTCTTCCTAAAGAATCTTGAGGTGCTCCCAGGCCAATCGAGAGGCATAGTCCCACCAATGTGTCCGGGACATGTCCAGAAAACCTCTCCAGGGAGGCACCCGAGCCATCTCGGGCAACTCACTTTTGAGTAAGCTCTTCACCTACCCTGTAGAGGAAACTTATTTGGACCACTTGTAAGTAACTGCCAGCCTATCTTTTTGGACATTACCCAAAGCTCATGACAATAGGTGAATTTTTTGACGAAACTCCTTCTCCACCACAACAACCTCATCACTGCTCACACCTATCCACCTGTCAATCTCAAGCTCAACCCTTCCCTCCCTCCTGAACAGGACCCTGATATACTCAAACTCCTCCAGCTGGGGCAGGACTCTCCACCACCTGGAGAGGGCAAGTTGTTTTTTCGGCTTAATTGCTTGCTTATTTCAATGTTCTATTTCAACGTTCTCTCTGTTAAGGACAAAATATTGACAGCAAATAATGTAGGCCTTTTTTCAATATAGGCCGTTACCAATATTGCCTTTTGTTGAGCGAATACCAATACAGATACACAATCCAATACATCGCCCATCTCTAAATATGCTGCTTCTGCGCTTTGACCCTGAATAAAACAAAGCTACGAATATGAATAGATTCACATTATTCTGGACATCTGCAGCATGTTCTTTTATCTGTTGCCATGACATACATCATTTTTCAGCTTCAGGTTACATAATTACAGTCTAACTGCACTCTACACACATCCACACACTAATAACCAGCGACTTCCACCTGGAAATGCTAAACAAACAACATTTATACGGCGTTTTGCCTACAAAGTGAAAAATTGGTTTCGAGCCCAAAAAATAAATATCTCCAATAAAAAATCTTTCTGATATAAAACAGAATCTGGCAGCGTTCGCATGAGGAATAAAGTGCACAAATTAAGTTTTTGGCAGAATGGTCACGTTCTCCATTAAACAGAAGCTCTGAAGCCAAAAGTGTGGGCGCTTCCTAATGCATCAGCCCAGTAAAACGCCTGGCATGAGCTGTGCTAAGTCACCGGCACTGGCATCTCTCCGCTCTCACAACACCACTCATTTACAGAGTGCAAGTCTACTTTGTCTGTGGACGACTCCGGACAGATTGATTTAGGCTTAACTGGTTCTGCATTGTAAGAGGAATCGACGGAAATACGAAATATATCTTGTTAGGCTCCATGCTGTAGGCCAAAGGATGTAAATATCAACAGAAGCATCATTACAGGAAAAAACATGAATGCTATATGTGTATTTTAGTACAAAAAATGCACATTTAAACAGCCACTTGTGAGCAAAAACCGAGATACTTAACGAGTTCTTGCCCAATGTAGAGGAATTTAAGTACAGTATTTCAGGGTCTTGTTCAATAGAGAGGACGTGTAGTCCTCATTCATCCAGGAGTGATCCATAGTAGAAGTCTTCAAAGTAGTCATCTGGACAGTGTTTCCGAAGATCAAGACGTTTCGACTCTCATCCGAAATGAGACTGAAAATGAAAATGACTTTCGGATGAGAGTCGAAACGTCTTGATCTTCGGAAACACTGTCCAGATGACTACTTTGAAGACTTCTACTATGTTCAATAGAGAGGGAAGGGTGAAGCATGAGATTGACAGATGGATCGGTGCAGCGTTAGCAGGGATGAAGTCGCTGTATTGCGGTGAAGAAGGAGCTGAGATGAAAAGCAAAGCTCTTGATTTACCGGTCAGTCCACATTCCAAACCTCACCTATGAGCTTTAAGGGCAAGATCGCAAATACAAATGGTCAAATACCCTTTCCTCTGCTACTTCTGGCCTTGACCTAAACCACACACCGTCTATATGAAGCAGGAGTTTCAGGACACTGAAACAAACATTTTTGAAACCAGGTCCAAGAGTGAAAAATTTCAAAACTTACTGCCCCAGAGTCTCCACTCATCTGCAGATTGTAATGACCTTTATATGATGTTCTCTGCCAAAAGCTGTGTCTCATTGCACCATAAACCAAAGAAGACACGGAAAAATTTAATAAATCCACCACAATATCTATGAAATCTGTTTTGAAGCTTTGTCAAAATATTCCAAAGAATCTGAAGCATAAATCCACTTTCTGTGGATCCACGTTGTTTATTCAGAATGTTTGCTAAGTTTAAAAGAATTATTCGCTAAGTTTCTGTTTACATTCAGCAACTTTTCTGCTCATGCTCAGTGTCAAGTGTTCCTCTAGTTTTGTGACTTTCTGTGTCAGTGTCACAGCGCCACACTCTGGTCAGTTACGGGCTTTACACTAGCTTCACATGGACGCTCACAAATCCTAAGACAGATCCACGTTTATGCAGATGTTTTTAAAATATATTTGTTTTGTCTTCTTGTGGATACAGTGCTTTGTCACACTGGAGGAACTTGAAGTAGAGCCACTGTTCCCACATAAAATGAGCCTAATGTAGGAGCCTTTTTGCGTCAACCCAAAACGTTTCAGTGATACAGTGTTGTTTGTGATGTCGTTGACACAAGTTGTATCTCCGTAAGACGCAGCATCGACATCAGTCGAGTTTAAAAACACTCTCTGGGTTTATTTGCAAAATAATGTTGACATTTCTCACACAGCTAAGCACAACTATTAAAAAAACAAAACAAAGACCACACTGATGATGTCACAGAATTTCTTGAACTCTCTTGTGCTGTACGATGGCAAGCAAATGTTCCTCTCGAAGGAATGGTCATCCTAAGAAATGGGAAGGATGTTTTAGTTCTTGACACTTTCATGGGCAAAAATCCCAAACAAAGGAGAACCCAGGACACAATTTTGGTTCTAATAAGGAAAAAGTACTCAAGACCATGTTCAAAAGACAAGAACGCCAAAATTTATCCTTTTGTCCTTTAATGAATTAAATGAATGAATTTAACATTTTGCAAAATGTAAACTGTAAAAGGTTTTGTCCAACGATGTAGCCGTGACATTGTGAGGAAGTTTACAAGAAACTAAAGACAGAAATAAACTGAGAAAACTTTTATTTTCTGGACTGATACACAGACAATCTCATTTTTCTTTTCAGCCAAAAAATGAGTCATCATCCTCTCCTGACAACAGACATCTTCAGACTGAGAGAGAAAAGGGAGAGGCTAACCACTCTGCCACACTGCAAGTCGTTCATTATCTAAATTAAACAAGTCATTTTCCTTTTCCAGATGCGTGTTTCAGCACCGAGCAGCCGTTAGTTCAGTAAATACAGCCACAGTATTGTCCCTTTGTCTCCCATTCACAAACACTGTTCATTACTTTGAATGTGTGTCTGGGGACGCAGCGGCTTTAGGCTTTTCAATGAGAAACATGAGCTAAAGTTCTCTGTCCTTTGCCAAACAATAAAGACCTAATCGAATTAAAAAACTAAGGCTACAGCTGTTTTAAAGTATTGGTGCGTAAAACAAAAAAGTAAGTCGGTGTTCCTCAAACTATATGCTTATAATCTTCATCTGGAGACTCACGGCTCAGGGGTCAAACACGGTCCTCCTGGGTTGATTAACTAATGGGATTTACCAACACGTAATTTGAACTGAATATGGTTTACAGTGTACTATTACATGCGTAGTGTCTATTAAACCTTTACATGACCTTAGAAAGAATCAAACCAGGTCTGAACAAATGCAAACTTCATATGATCCCAGAAAACAGATGCGTGCTGGGATCGTTTTTCAGCTTGGGAAATGTAGGTCTTAGATTGGCACACTTGTTTGTCATTCCACATTTTAGATTGTTGAGTGCTCTTTGAAAAAAATGCATTTTCTGCATCTGTCTTAATGTTTTTTTGTCTTTTTTTTATTATTATTTTATTTTATCTTTAAACCTATTGTCTACTCCACCTCTCATACTTTCTTTCTCCAGTACGTTTTATTCATGACATGGTTAAGACATCATCAGCTTCACAGCAGTGCACGCTCACGCACAAGCATAAGCACATTCTGGTTCACATAGAGAAACAAACTTGTGGCGATTTTGCTCAGACCATAAACATAGATTTACCTGAAACAAAGTCTGGCTGAGAGCCTATGGGATGTGGAACCTGTCTTTTGGGTTCCAAAATGTGTCAAGAGTCTTTGATCATGCGCTGTGTGCTGCAGAATCACATCATAGACTTGAGGCAGCAGCTGGTTCTGCCCCTTCCATCAGGCAGCTATATTGACGGAGCCTCTATCTGTCCGTCTGTCCATTTTCTTTTTCTCTCTCTTTCTTTTTTCTCTCTCTAGCTCTTTCTCTCTCAAACCACGGAGGCCACCGCCCCAAAAGTCATGCGACCCACCAGGAAATGTCCAGACTCTCCTAATTAGCCAGAACACCATTACCAGTACATACAAAACAAATATATTTTCCTATGTTTGGAAGATGTATCAGGGCCTGGATTTAATTGGTCGAGGCCGAAGACAAAAGAAATGATCTTTGATCCTAACAGGTTACCTCACATGAGCCGGTGAGCATTCAAAATACTGTGATTGAGCAGGTACAGACATAGAAAATATTTGGGCATAATGGTGTCCAATAATCTGAGCTGGACTGCCCATGTGGACTATCTGTGTAGCAGATTGGCACAAGACTATATTTTCTCAGAAGGTGCGTTTATTTGGTGTGCGGCCGGAGATCAGGGCCATATTCTACAATGCTGTACTAGCTAGTATTGTGAGGTACGGCATGGTGGTGTAGTATGGCTCCATCACTGTCCAATGTAAAGGCAGACTGCTAAAAATGATAACAACAGCTTTAAAGCTAGCAGAGAAACCACTCCAGCGGCCTCTACAGTCCCTTTATGAGGAAGCTGTGATTGGCCAGGCCAATAAGATTCTGAGCGACCCATCCCATGTTCTGTTCTCAGAATATGAGCTGCTGCCCTCCGGAAGGCGCTACAGAGCCAGCAGATGCAAAAGCAACAGATTCAAACAGTCCTTCATCCCCACTTCAATCTCTCTTTTAAATAAACATGTAAAACCGGTCCGGTCCCTGGCCCACACACGGCCCTCCTAGGGTAGTGGGGAGGCCTTCAGCTGTGGATCCACTACCCTAGCCCCCCCTTCAACCCTCCAGGGGTTTTGTGGATCCTCCTTGCTTCTTTGGGCAGAGGGGAGGCCTGTTGCTGTGGATCCTCTGCCCACCCTACCTACTCTACTCACTCCACTTTACTTGGACTATTTATTAATTGCTTTGTATGTCTATTCTAATTGTACTGGCTGTGAACATATGGTTGCTTTATTTATTGTATTGTGTTTCTTTTTATTGTTACTGCACTAGCACTACGTGCCCAAGACAAATTTCCCTAGTGGGACAATAAAGTTTATCTTATCTTATCTGATTGAGCCTCGGGCAACATATTAATAAGCCCTGGACTAAATAATATAAAAGAATATACAATTTAAGAATGAATATGGTCAGAGAGCCTAAAAGTCTTTTTGTTGTAGAATATAATTCCCGAGGGCTGAACAAATGTATCACGAAACAAATCAAACCGTGAGCTAATTTCTGTGACAATCAGTGAAATCGCCATATTGTAACTTATTCATGCAGTTCTCTGACCAACATTTTCTTGTTATGAGACTGTGACATTTGCAATAAACCAATCAAAGTGAAGAACGCTTACTTCTCTTTCATCGCCCAGCCTGTCAGGCCTTGCATTAAAATACAACCATCAACCAACTACAACCTCAGCTCCATTTGACTTTGAGAGCCCTGATTTAAATTACAGGTCAGAAAAAGCGTAATTAGTCTTTTCTACCAAATTGTGCAGCTCTAAACTGTATTTAATAACGTTACTCTATAGAATATACAGTCTGTCTCTGCACACGGCCCTGTTCAATGATCTCCAAGGAAACACTGATAATTCTGCAGCAGAAAAGAGTCTCAAGCTGACCGGTCCATTAGCACAGACGGAGCTGCACTTTTCTGACCTAAATAACGGCTCAGGCTGTAATTATGGAGAGATTAAAATAATGAAGCAGCAGCGAACACAAACAGACTCTTATAGAAGACAAAACATTCATAAAGATGATTATAACATTAGCCTAAAGTCCAGAAATGTTTATAATTATGACTTAATTTGGTGGTGGGACAAGTTTTGCAAGTTTCAAGTCTTTGGCCTCAATCAGTTCCAAGTCAAAGAAAGTCCAGTTCTTGTTCATTATCATAACGGCCTTATGATAACTGCCATAGACTTGTAAGTAGATCAATACAGTTTGTCCGGGTTTGGCTGGCACAAACACAGCAGTGCTCATGATGGAATAGTAGCCAACATGTGCTTCAGACTTTCTTTCTTTTTTTCTGACATATGGATTTAAATGCACAAGCAATCTTCAGGACTCTAAGGCACGTTGATAGTCTGGTTTGCAAGGCTTCTCCTCTCTAATAAACTACTCATCACGGTAAAGGGCTGTTACTGTTACTGTTTGGCTGATTAACACTGAACAAAACTGCTTTATTTGTTAGAAATTAGTGCCAGAAAAATGTTTGATGTTTTCAGATCAAATTAGACCAGGGGTTCCCAACTTTTTCAGACCAGGGACCCCTTATTGGCTCAAAAATTTTCCAAGGACCCCCTATCACTTTCGCTCTGGTATCACATTAAGGTTCAGAAATAAAGCTAAGCTATATATAAAATTGAATAAATGGTTAATTTCCTCTGGTATTTTTACTGGTTTACTTGTTTCTATTCAAACTATCTATCTTTTCAATCCAAAATTATATGTTTAGGATGGTAAATCATTTATATGAAAAATTGCAGGTTTAAAAAAATTTGGAGACAAAATTCAATAGAGATAATCGATAATGCAGCCTATGGTTCTTATTCCTGAATCAACGTTCATAAAATCTGTCTTTTTCAGGTCTTGTCTGGCCTGCTTTGATGCCGGTGTCGGTACATTTCTGCGTTTGTGTCTCTCCACTTGTGTTTATGTGCAGCGGTCTGGTCCAGACATACACAGGTGGAAAGAACGCCCCGACACCGCGTGCTCACTGAAGCACGACAATGAGTGCCAAAAGCCGCGAGGTCCGACTCCGGTAAAACGCCTAATCTGCCATATCATTTACCAACTTCACTCAACACAAAAAAATATTTTCTCTTTCCTAAGGGGGTCTTTACAAAAAATAATTGAGAAGCACTGCAGTAGTGTAATAATCGGCTGATCTGACAATATTCACAAAAACAACCCACAGTTATCAGCAACTGTGTCACTGTTAGCCCTTCTATCTGCGTGTGTCCTGATGGTGGCACCAAGTCCAAAAAAGCGCATGCTTTTCGTGTTTGTTTCAGATTGAGGCCGAATATATTCAAACCATAAGCGATCTGCACCAGAGTCCGTTTCGAATCCATCCGAGATCGACCGAAGAGGTGGTCTCAGTCCGATTGTTTGATTTGGATCTGACTGTTTTAATCAGACCAAATTTTGTCGGTCTGAATACGCCCTAGGACACTATTTTACAACAGAAGTAACAGAAATGTGGAAGAAGGTGCCTTTATTGCTGAGTACTTGACATTCAAGCCGTAGATCCTATAAAAACAGTCACAAAATCACAGAAATGTCACTGAAAAAACTCAAACAAACATCAAATACAACCTTATCCCTTCACAGAGCACATAACGAGCCCGTGTTTACCTCTACTGGGTGTGAGTGCTGGAGCTGTGGGCCATGTTGAACCTCACTCCGTCTCTACATGAAGCTTCTCTGTGCCTCTTTAGCCTCGATGCAGAAGTTTGTCTCGCTGTTGTCCCGTTACAGCCCAGACTTCACCGCCCCGGACCTGCTCCTCTCTCACCGGGAATGTGGGGCAGATTTGGGATGGTCCTTTTGAAGTCCTGCAGCATCACCTGAAAATACAGAGACGCTCGGTTAAAATGGTGCTATACACGAGGCAGAGCGGGATTCAGGCTCGGAGAAAAGAGAAACTGGGTCAACGGAATATCAAATGAATGCAAATTTCCAAGGATGACTTGCAATTAGAGGTGGGGCGAGTATAGAGTCCACATGAGCTTGTTTTGAAGGCATTGGTTTGGAGTTGCTGGAAGTCCTTATGGATCTGGTTTATTCTCCTATTTGGCCAATTGTCTCCAAATCTATCTGAATCTGTTTCTGAGCTTTTGGAGAACAACAAGGTCTGGACTCTTTGTGAAGCTGGATATCTGTAGTTCATCTGTAGTCAAAATTAAATTTGAGTTAGAATTTTAGAAACTTATGGGACTGGTCTGGGCCTAATTCGACAGTTGAGTCGATGCTTAATTTGAGTCAGAAGTTGATATTCTCGGACTACGACAGAGCTAAGAAGTGAAATTGAATGTGTTTTATTATTGTAGAAAGGAATATTACATGACTATCAAAAATAAACGTTGTGAAATCCCAATCCCAATGCAGCAGCGGACCAATCAAAGCTCAGCATTATGATTAAGGTGGAAGCACAGGGTCAAGCAAAAAACAAACATGGCTGTGCTGATAAACATAGTTTGGCCTATTTTAGTTGAATTACAATCTATTTGGAAACAAAGAGATAATGTGCACGTTTGTGAATGGAAAAGAGGTCATTGGTTTTCTTTCAACTGGATTTAACAAAAAGATACAGGGACACCAGGAAGAACAGCGTCAGCTAGAAGGCACTAATGGAAATACAAACCAAACATTAAACAATATAGATATAGATACAAATATTTGCCATGATGTTCCAGCTTTCAGCGCGTAATGCTTAGAACTCAATAGGGGTTATGCACTAGCGTCTTCAGGTCTCAGATTGACATAGGTGACAGAGAGACGAGAGATTTTAGGTTAGTCCTGAAAAATAAAAACAAAAAAAGTTCTTTATTGTCATCTTTTGTAGACGCAGTGATGGCTGTAATGGCGTGGAAAAGCGCAGTTTCTTCCTTTGATAAGGAAAAGTTGTAATAGTGAGTGAACTCTGTACACACACTGAGACTCGCTGTAGTGAGCCCGGGCAGAGGCGCTGTGGGCCGGGAAGAAGTGAGCACACGCACCGCTCTGTGTTGCCAGACTTTCAGAGAGCCGAAGTGACAGCCCCGACTTCTGTTCACGTATGTTTGTTCATTTTATAACTTTTCCTTATGAAAACCTGGTTCAGAAGCTGCCCTTTTCCTGCTGTTACAGATGTTGCTGCGTCTACAACAAATGACAAAAGAGGGCTTTTTTTTTAAAGAGGATTGTTTCATGACTAGCGCCAAATTCATCGTCTGATGTCCATTGCATTTGGATTAAACAACTGTGCATAACCCCTTGCATGTTAGAGCAAAGTGGAAGAATCTACGAACAAGTCCACTGAATCCAGTTCTTTGCATAACCCCAGGCTCAAACTGCATCCAGTCCAATTCCGGTGCAGCCATCGGAGTCTTTACTTAACTTGAAAAGTCAGAGAGTAACTCACACAGCGTACACTTTAGTCCGGTGTCAGGCGGTCTGAAAACGTTTTTGGCCGGACGCCGGAGCACACCGGAGCCCTTTTTGGTGAAAACCAAAAACCAAGCGAGCGCTGGTGAAGTGAATCCGGTGATTTTCTAAATAAAATTATTAGGTTACCACAAATTTTACAAAATACGTGCCCAAAACTCGGCGCATGTGTTCTTTGTTTACATATACATGTGCTCAGGAATCTATTAAACTCCCAATAGGACCGTGAGTTGAGGGTCTGGCGAGGTCGGCAGCAGAGCCTGTGGCTGCAGCAGGACTGCAGACCTCTGGGGCTAATCTGAGTCACCCAGAGTACAGTAGAAAGACCGCTCCGGTGACTGAACCGGAGTTGGACTGGATGCAGTGTGAGCCCGGGGTTATCAGGAAAATCAACAGTCATGGACTTGAAAATGCTCTGTCGTAGCTAGCCAACGCTAATGCGACTTTTATATAAAGTACATATAAAAGTATATACTTTTATTTGATCATGTATTTGTCATTTGTCTGCTGTCTCTATTAACATTATTATTATTGATTTACACACGCACAACTTTCTTACAGGCTGCTATGGGTTTATAATTGTAATAATAAGTTTAAAACTGCTGCTAACAGACTAACATTTTACAATAAAATCTTAACAGTTCTCCAGACCTTTTTATTTTCATAAGTCATTTCAGATACATTTTTTTAATAAAGAACAAAATGCTAAATAATGCTCTATTGATGACATCATTTATTACTAGATCCAACTGCACTGTACTGTTTAAAGGCAGTTAAAGGTCTGGTTTTACAAATGCTACACAAACATATGATTTTAATATATATTCTGCCCAGACTTGTTCAAAAAATCCGAGAAAGCCAGATATTCCTGAGTCTCCTGTCATCCTGTATGGTGTAAGTAACTTTTCCTCTTCCAACAGCCGTCGAGCTCACACATGTTCTTGTATTACACATTTTGATTGGCCTGTCTTCTCTCCCTCTCGTCTCTGCAGAGTGTCGGCCGGTTCTGTTCTCATTCTGTCTGCATGTAAAACAGGTCAAACTCACAGTCGCCGGCCCCTGGAGCGCTGACAGGGGAGATGTGTGCAAACTACAGCCCAATAACACTCAGGACGCCTGGATTAATGAACATGTCCAGCCCAAAATGTCTGGAGACGAAGCGTGGAACAGTCTGTTTTGTGGTTTATTAAAAGCACAGACCAATCATTCTCAGGTGTTTATTGCATTGACTTTAAATAGTTGGTTTCATGAACAAAAACTTTCCATTATACAAGGGCTGGATACTGTTTGCTACTTAAATGGTGCTTGAGTTTTCAATACCAGTTATTCCAGCCTTTAATCATTATGTGCATCAGACTGTTTCATTTCACTTAGTTTGGTTGTTTTGTCGTCCAGGAAGTAAAGCATAAACAGTGATTGTAAGCTTCTAAATTAAAAGGTGAATATTTGACACAAGGTCAAAGGAGTAGAACATATAGTCTGCTGTCTGATTGGACGACAGTACTTCCTGCTTTGTGAAAACGTCTGCACTCCTGTGATCAGAGCCGGACCTTCATATACGCAGACTACGCAACTACCACGCCTTCTGAATTGATACACGGCCGCTTTCCCTGTGCTGAGTTAAGACCGACCAAAGCAGAAACAGGTGTCTGATTATTCCAGCACAGAGCGCAAAATCAAAGACATTGAGAACAGTTTGGACAACAAATACAGTACATGTTCTGTACCTCATAAGCTGTCACCCAATCTTTATTTTGCACCAATAGGACAGGTATTGGCTGAACTACGAACACATACAGCTGATGTACCTAAACGTCTGCAGATTGCGAAATTTACCGCAGCGAAAAGTTACCGTTGCAGAATACGGCGAATTTCTGCACATTTGTGTTGAATTAATTCAAAAGCCACTTAAAACATGAGGCTGTTCACGAAAAAGTTTAAGATGTTAGTATTTCTGTCCAAAAAGTACAGCGTGATGATGCAGGTTATCAGCTGTTACAGTGTGAGTACGTGAAGACGGAACAGAGGCAGAGCTCATAGGGAGAGGGACAGGGCTGGGGCCCCATTTGGAAACACTTGAAGAGGTGCAATAATATAATAATTATACAATTATGCATAAAATTAAAGATTTGTTGATCTAAATAGCTAACTCCAAATTTAGGAAAAATGCATCTGCTTTATTCAAAAGTTTCTGGGACAGGATCTTACATTATATCTTTATTGTAAGAAATATTATTTAGCTTAAACTTTTTTTGTCTGTCGCTTTGTGTATAGTTATAAATTATAATGAAAAAAGTAAATGTAAACGCTGCTTTGGCTCGACTGATTAAGGTTTGTAGAAAAGACTAGAGGGCCCCAAAGCTGATTTTTGCTTGAGGCCCCCAAAAGGTTAGATCCGGCTCTGCCTGTGATACCTGACCTAGAGCTGGAGTGAAATGAAATTGAGTGGAGGCACTAGGTGGTGCCAGCCTGGCCAAACGTTGACTCCCACATGAAGCACTTTAACTTTAGGTTTCTACAAAAGTGGCAGTTTGAATGGAAGGTGTGACACATCTCCTTTGACGCTTAAGTTAGCCAATCTTTCCGTGGTGCATTACATTCAAATATGCATATTATTCAAAATTCACACACATACCCCCAACGAGCTCCACCCTGACGGAAAATGGCACTAACAAAACAAGAGGGAGAAAAACAACAAACTGCTTCTGCAACAAACTGCTTGGAATTTGGAAGAAGTGGATTGACAGACCCAAAAAAGTCTGAAAAAGAAACATTTTACTATGATTTTACAGTCGTTAAAAAAAGAGGAGTAAAAGGGCGCTAACAGGAGATTAGGAACTTTTTTCTAACGGGAGACACGAGTGGCAGTCAAACTCAAAAAGTGTACCTTAACCTAACAACATCCCCCTTTCATATCTGTCTCTCTCTTTCTCTCTTCTTCCTTCTCTCTCTTCCTTCTTCCTTTCTCTCTTTCTCTTCTTTCTCTCTCTCTCTCTTCCTTCTTCTTTTCTCTCACTCTCTTCCCTCTTCCCTTCTCTCTCTCTCTTCCCTCTCTCTTTCTCTTCCTTCTCTTTCTTTCTTCTCTCTCTCTTTCTCTCTCTCTTCCTTTCTCTCTCTTCCTTCTCTTTCTCTCTCTCTCTTTCTCTCTCTTCCTTCTCTCTCTCTCTCTTCTTCTCTCTCTCTCTCTTCCTTCTCTCTCTCTCTTCCTTCACTCTCTCTCTTCTTCCCTCTCTCTCTTCTTCCTCTCTCTTCCTTCTTCCTTTCTCTCTCTCTCTTCCTTCTCTCTCTCTCTCTTCCTTCTCTCTCTCTCTCTCTTCCTTCTCTCTCTCTTTCTTCTTCCCTCTCTCTCTCTCTCTTCTTCCCTCTCTCTCTTCCTTCGTCCTTCTCTCTCTTTCTTCTTCCCTCTCTCTCTCTCTTCTTCCCTCTCTCTTCCTTCGTCCTTCTTCCCTCTCTCTTCCTTCCTCCTTCTCTCTCTCTCTTTCTTCTTCCCTCTCTCTCTTCCTTTTCTCTCTCTTCCTTCTCTCTCTCTCTCTCTCTTCCTTCTCTCTCTCTTCTCTCTCTTCCTTCTCTCTCTCTCTATATTCTTCCCTCTCTCTCTCTCTTTTTCCCTCTCTCTTCCTTCCTCCTCCTCTCTCTCTCCTGAGTATATTGATCTGGCGATGTGCGTCTCGTGGTCCTGTCAGCTCTGTGTCAGCTCAGCTCGTCTCTCTAAAGCCACAGCTCCTCGTGTCGGTCCCATCGCTCAGACACTGCATTAGGCACAGACACACATCACTCCACAAACAGCTCCTCCTCCTCCGACCGAAACTGACCAAAAGTGTCCACGGCGCAGACACACACTCAGGGAAATGTGTCCACGGCCCGGCGCAGACACACACTCAGGGAAATGTGTCCACGGCCCGGCGCAGATACACACTCAGGGAAATGTGTCCACGGCCCGGCGCAGACACACACTCAGGGAAATGTGTCCACGGCCCGGCGCAGATACACACTCAGGGAAATGTGTCAGTCTATTTATCTGTCAGTCTGAGAAGAAGCAGGTCTAAGGAGGAGGAAGAAGTGTTTAGTGCTATGAGTTGTGTTTATAAAAGATGTGACTGCAACAAACGGACTCAAAAACATTTTTTAAGAAGAAAAAGGTAATAGGTTCAATTGTGTGTAATTTCAATGTCTGATAAATGTGAGAAGCTAAAGTTTATCTGCTTTGCTACAACTGTTGACTTGCTTTTCTCTTTTTACATGTCAGTTACAAACCCAGTGCTCAGTAGACTTGTGGTGGGTTTTAATTTGTTATCAAACTGTAGTTTATTTTTCCTGTTTTAGCTGTTTATTGAACTCTTACAGGAGAAAATGTCCTTTCTCTCCATTGACTCTCATGCATCCTTGCCACTCAGCATGAACATTTAGAATGCTGTGATGTCACCTGCATAACCTCTATTCCTAGTCTGATGCATCAGTCAGTTTCATTTCACTTCATGGAAACCATTTGCTTCACATTTGGAGGGGACTTTTTTGATTTAGTGCTTTTTTGGTTGTTTTGTTGTCTAGGGTGTAGAGCTTAAACATGTGTCTGTGATTGTTGCCGTTTGTGTGTGATAACTTTCAAATGAAAAGGGACAATATTATATTCTAAATTAATATTTGACACAAGATCAAAGAGAAGAACAGAAGAACACATGTACAGTCTGCTAGCTCAACTTCAGTTGGTTCTGGCCAAAACACTACTCTGCTGCTGCTGTTTGCTGATTGGCCGAACATACTTCCTGCTTTTTGGGAACTGTCTGCAGTCTTGTGATACCTGACCTAGAGCTGCAGTGAAATTAAACTCGTAGTTGAGGCACTAGGTAGCACCAGCCTGGCTATCAAATTCTTTGTTTATTAATTTGGTATTTTATGATTTTTTATTTATTTTTTTTTTTTTTGCATAAAATGTGTGTTAATGCTCTGAACTCAGAACTATTTTTGATGCAAGTCCTGCTGTTTAATATGTCGTTAGGTGACGACGATATATCGTGACAATTTTGGTATTGCAATATCACAGTATTGGTACGTCCCTGTTTAACACCACTATGTCGCAGCCCGATCTCACAAGAAAGCGTACATTTACCACGACATAACGCAACATGTAAATGAGGTATGATTAGCACGAGTCCACGGCCGTCCTGCGCAATTATAGTACACATCACAGTCCCCGTTCAATTCAATGTTGGTTGTTAAGATGTGTTCTTAATATGAAATTAACAAAATCCTACATCTAATCTTAACCTGCCCCAAGCCCCAGACCTAACCTTACCAATTTTAGTAACTTTATGCCTAAACTTACCCGTTTCACCTGAAGAAAACGTCTCCACGTGGCTTCAACCAAAACTCGTGTCATTTTTACGCTTATTCATATGTGCTATATGTACGGCGTAACATAAGTACGCAAAACAGGACTGATATCGTGGTAAAAATATGCTATTTATGTGTCGTGCTATATGTACGCCTTCTTGTGAGACTGTGTTGGTCGTGTAGGGCTTTAAAACAAATCACAGTGAACAGTTTGGAGGTTAAAAGGGCATTAGGCAATGAGCAAAAATGTGGTAAAAAAATTCCCATCACTGTTGGGGGTGTGGCCTGCTGAGGGGAAAAACATCTCCTGCCTCACCATAACTGTCTACCTCTTTTAGGACATTTTCTGACAAATTAAATGTATTTTTAGCAGAACTAATTCAAGTCGAGTTGCAACCGAGTTTAAACGGAGGTTACTGAGATGTTGTTATGTCAGAAAAGTAAAGAGAAAGTTAAAAAAGATGCTAAAAGAGGCCAGGCGGCACTAGCATAATGTTAGTATTTAGCTTGCAGCTACTGTACATACTTGGAAGGTTGAGTCACTTTATTTATCCTCATGTCTTCGTGTCTGTATTTGACACAATATATCTCCTAAGTCCACATTTGCTGTTGTAGTTTTTGAGCAATGACTGATAAAACTGCCGACTGTTTCTAAGGAAGCAGAAATTATTAAAACTTCTTTAATAAACCGTGCATTGTTATTTCACTGAACATTGTCACAACTTTGACAGTGACTGCAAGAAAAACCAGGTTCGGATAGAAGTTCTCATTATTTATGCAATCAAAAACTACTTTGGCCTTGCTGCTTGATTAGTTTTTGTCGACTGATTAAAAAAAAAACAGCCAGGAGAAAAAAACACACAAGTCACATTTCGCCAAAACAAAAAAAACATTAACCATCCTCACACAAATGAGAACGCTCGATTCTTTCAGCACTTTCCCGGAAACGGCCTTGATTTACCTGTTCAATTTGCTCTTAGTGAAAGAAAGAAAAAAATAAATGAATGTAGCGAAACATTTGGACGGGTGGAGGAAGAAAACGTCGCCCCGGCCCGACTGCCCCATTAAGATAAAAGTGCATCTGTCAGAACGACTTTAAAAACATCAGGCGTCTCAATCAGAGCAATGGGCGTTTGGCACAGGACACCAGGACGAGATGCCAAGAGTCTAACGCCGCGAGGAAAACTGCAGGACGGATGGACAGACAGACAGACAGACAGACGGATGGATGAACAGACAGACGGATGGATGGATGGAGGAAGAGAAATGAGGGGGAGGGAGAGAGGAAGTGTTAAAGCAAAAAAAGTGGGAAAAAGGGATTAAAGTTTCAAGTATGAAGAAAAACGAGAAATACAAAAAATATAAAAAAAAGAGGGACAGAAAAGACAGAAGGGGAAACGGAAAAGACTGAGGGAGAGAAAGAAAGCGAGGGGAGAGAGAAAAAAGAGATAAGACTTGTTGAGAGAAAGGGATAGAAAGAGGGAGAAAAATAGAGAGGGAGAAAAAAAGAAAAGAGAAGAGAGAAGGGAGAAAGAAAAAGGGAGAGAAAGAGAAGAGGAGGGAGAAAAAGAAAGAGAGGGAGAGAAAAAGAGAGAAGAGAGAGAGGAAAAAGAAAAGAGAGGGAGAGAGAAAGAAGAAAAAACCGAGGGAGAGAAAAGCAAGAAGGAGAGAGAGAAGAGAGGAGAAAGAAACGAGCTGGAGAAAAGGATAGATAGAAGAGAGAGAGAGGAGAGGGAGAGAAAGAAAGAGAAAGAGAAGTGAGAAGGAGAGAGAGAAGAGAGAGGGAGAGAAGAGTGATGGAGAGAAAGAGAGAAGGAGAGAATGATATAAAGAGAGGGAGAAGCAGAAGGAAAAGAAACAGGGAGAGAAAGAGAAACAGAGGAGAGAAGGGAGAAAGAAAAGAATGGAGAAAAGGATAGAAAGAGAGAGAGAAAAAGAGAGGGAGAGGGAGAGAAAGAGAGGAGAGAAAGAGAGAACAATAGAAAGAGAGAGGGAGAAAAGAGAAGAAACTGAGGAGAGAAAGTGAGAGAAACAGAGAAGGAAAGAGAGAGAAAAGGGAGAGACACAGGATAGAAAGAGAGGATTGAAATAGAGGAGAGAGAAGAAAGAGAGAAAAAAAGAGAATGAGAGAAAACAAATAGGGAGAGAGAAAAAACAGAAAGCTAGAAAGAGAGCGGGACAGAATGTGAGAAGAGAGAGAAAGAGGAGAGAGAGAGAGGAGAGAGAGAGAGAGAGAATCTGGTTTAACTTGAAGTGTAGATATGATAAAAGCAGAGGAGCAGACAGACAGAGGAAGAGAATGACACAGCAGTGGTCACAGTCTTAAAGGAATCAGGCTCTGCTGGAACTAAACCATCAGATTCAAATATTACACCAGATATTTTACAATCTGTGACTCAAAGAAGAGAACTGTTCTTAACGGGGCCGCACGATTAATCACAGAATCGCAAGAGCTGCAGTTTTTGAAGAAACCTTAATTATATTCACAAATAACAAACTCTCCTGCCTTCATTTGCATAAAAACATCTATTTCTGAAGTTTAGATCAGCAAAATATGTGGTTTAAAACACACGTGATTTATTTTAACTATTTGATTAATAATGAGTGAGATCATGTCAATAATGTGCAGTCCAGTATCACTTGTAAACATCGCTGAAACATCAGAATGGTATTAATGGTGAACGTTTCAGGCAAATGGAGATATTTCCAGCATTTTGTAAAAAGCTTGAATAGAGACCAGAACTTGTTTATTCCTATTAGACACTGGCAACTTGTACTGCAAAAGTTGCTGATCTGAACCTAATTCAAGTTTTTACATCACATAAGCTTCAATTTATGCTAAAACAGCTCAAATCTGGATTATTCTGATTCCAAGTCCATTTTAAGCAAGTGTAGATTTCATAGTTTTGCAGTGTACTCGAGGGAGTCACTTTACATAAGACAAAAGATACACCGTACGAGCCCGATCTCACAAGAAAGCGTACATTTACCACGACATTACACAATATGTAAATAGGTATGATTAGCACGAGTTCACGGCCGTCCTGCGTAATTATAGTACGCATCACAGCCCCCGTTCAATTCAATGGTGGTTGTTAAGACGTGTTCTTATTTATTAATATTAATGAAATCCTGATTCTAATCTTAACCTACCCGCCCCAGACCTAATCTTACCAATTTTAGTAACTTTATGCCTGAACGTACCCGTTTCACCTGAAGAAAATGTCCCCAGTGGCTGCAACCAAAACTCGTCCTATTTTGACGCTGTGAAATCTCGTGTCATTTTTATGCTTTTTCATATCGTGCTAAATGCACGGCGTAACATAAGTACTAAAAAATAGCTTTGAAGTCATAGTCCAAATACGCTGTTTTTGTGTCGTGGTAAAAGTACGCCATCTAGTGAGACTGTGTTGACCGTACAGAGGCTGGAGTTGACCCGGTCCAGAGCACATCTGTCCCAGGACTGGAGAGGACGGACACTGGACTTATTCCTCAAACACTGAGTCCTGACAATGAGTGGACACGACACACGTCTTGGACACTGGCACACACTGCGGAGTTGTGAGCTTATGACAAGCACAGCCTGCTGTCTGTACTTTTTTCTGGGAAAAGGATTAGAACAAACGCAGCTGCTTTTGTCTCTCTCAGACTCTTCAGGTCAGATGCAGATTCTTGGGTAAGTCCCATGTCCACACGCACATCTGTTTATTTTTTGTTATGTCTGCCAATAAGAACTATGTAAAAAAAAAGTCACATTTATCGAAGTTGTTGATGCCTGTCACATGAAGAGACTTTTTCTAACTGAAGCAAATAGTCTAAATCAGATCTCAGCACAGCCTCACTGAAGGAAATGGTGTCAGTCACATCTGGCTTTGGTCACATCTCTTAAGGTGCGTTCACACGTGACACGACCACGCATACGCTTCTCATGTTAACCTACTAGAGGTGCGTTGACAAGCATCTAAAGCGTTGCATAACGTTTTACACTCGCGGCGCAAAATCAACTAGAGGCGGTGCGGACGAAGCGAACGAGCATCTAAGCATGACCAGCATGTAAGAAGAAAGTGAGTGAACAGTGGCTCAGAATGACCAGTGCTACACTTTAACATGATCAGGCTTCTGCAATTCATGACTTTTTGTATTTTTTGTTCTACTTTTGTTTCATCAAGACTGTATTGGCCTGTCCACATTAAAGACCGGCACACTATCCCACCCACTATTGTTCCTGCTGCATCACAACGGCTGATATTGTACTCACATGTTGACGCTGTTGCTACGTTCAAAGTTTGTCACATCTCCAAACAGGTATTGGAAACCGTCTGCAGTTCTGTGATACTTGACCAAGGTAGCTGGAGTGAAAAGAATTAGGCGGAAGGACTAGGTGGCACCAGGGTTTCATGTAAAAGTTAGCATTAGCATTGACAGATAAAGACACAGATTTATAAACACACAAGTCTCCTTAAGTGCTGATTTATACGGTCTTTAACATGTTTTTGATGAAAACCACCAACAGATCACTATTTTTTCATTTCATGTTAGCTTTTTCAAATATGAACAGATCTAATTATGTTCTGTAGAGACACAATTAATACAATAAACGTCGCTTGTGAATGCCTTTTAATTACCCAATTAAAATGACTTCATTTAGACAACGGGAGGAAGTCATATTCTGTTGCTTTTGCTGTAGAAGGTCGTATTACTAAACGTGTGAAAACTCAGAGACGTGACTAAGCGGTCGTTAGAAACAGTGTGAGGATCTGAAGAGAAATAAAAGGATAAAAACAAAGCAGGATTTGTGTTTGACGACGATCCGACCGCTGTGTGTACGAGCGCTGCCACGCGACACCTCCCCACGAATCCATTGACTGAGAGACGATCGATGTTACCAGGACTGTACAGAAAAAGAACGAGGGAGGAAGGAGGAGGGAGGGAGGGAGAGAGAGAGGACTGTACGAGGGAGGAAAGGGAGAAGGAGAGAGAGAAGAAGAGAGAGGACTGTACAGAAAAAGAACTAGGGAGGGAGGAGGGAGAGAGAGAGAGGACGAGGGAGGAGGGAGGGAGAGAGAGAGAGAGAGAGAGAGAGAGGACTGTACGAGGGAGAGAGAGAGAGGACTGTACGAGGGAGGAAGGGGAGAAGGAGAGAGAGAAGAAGAGAGAGGAATGAGGAAGGGAGAGAGAAGACTGTAAGGAGGAAGAACAAGAGAGGAGGGAGGGAGAGAGAGAGGGGGGACTGGATGGAGGAGGAATGAGGGAGGAGGAGAAAGAGAGAGAAGAAGAGAGAGGACTGTAGGGACGAGGAATGAGGGAGGGAGAGAGAGAGGGGATTGTAAGGAGGAAGAACAAGAGAGGAGGGAGGGAGAAAAGACTGTACAGTGGAGGAAGGAGGGAGAGAGAGCGAGAAGGAGAGCTGACTGAGGAGGGAGAGAGGGAAAAGAGAGAGAGAGAAAAGAGATAAAGAGGCATGGAAGAGAGAGAAGGTTGAGGAGAGAGACGAAGGAGCAAGACAAAGAGAAAGAAAGGAGAAAAGAGTGAGAGAGAGGCAAGAGAGATGTGAGAGACAATAAAGAGAGAGAGAGACAGGAAGAGGTTGAGAGAAAGAGAGATGGAGCAAAACAAAGAGGAGGTAAAGAGAGAAAGATGGATGTGAGACTAAGAAAGAGAGAGAGTAAAAAGAGATGAGAGAGAGTGCAAAGACAGAAAGAGAGAAGAAAGTGAGAAGGTAAAAAGATTAAAAAAAAATTAAGGGGCAACAAAAGAGAGATGGGAAAAAAGGAGAAAATAAGGCAGACAGAGATGGAGTGTTGAGGAAGAGAGAGAGAGGGGGGGCGGGGGGTGTCACAGAGGTCATCGCACAGACAGGAGGGAGCGCAGTGTCACCTCTAAACCTCACCACAAGAACAGAGGTGAAACACACACGATCCATCGACTAATCACAGCGCAGAATCAGACGTGTCACTGCTGTTCAGACGACGTCACTCACAACAACAGGAACAGGTAAGATTACGACTGACTTTCACTGGACTGCAGAATATATGGCAAAAGTATTGAATCAAGATGTAATTCTGGCATATTATTGACATTGTAAGAAAATTAAGAGATTATATAAGATTCTCTATCCAACAGAAATGTGTTGCTTTACATATTCAGTTAAAGGTGCTACACTCAATTTTTTTTTTCTTCCTTAAAGGTCTAATATTACAAAAACTTTAAAATGTTGTTTCATCATCAAAAACATGCATGATGTTGGGGTTAGCTTCACCCTCATTCTCTAGTAACATTTCTCTGATTTTCTATCATCAAGTAAGAGCCAAACTGAGCCTAAAACAATGAAACTAACACTTCATGACATCACGAGGTGGAACAAAACATTTTCTACTTTGGAGCCATAGTCAAAGAAACCTTTTGGGTTTTGGAATGTCTTATAGGAATCTTACAAGGACAAAGAAATTTTATAGGATTCCTTTCATCCCATTGGACTGTATCAGAATCCTATTGGACCGCTTCAGAATCCTATTGGACTGTGTCAGAATCCTATTGGACCGCGTCAGAATCCTATTGGACCGCGTCAGAATCCTTTTGGACTGTGTCAGAATCCTATTGGACTGTGTCAGAATCCTATTGGACCGCGTCAGAATCCTATTGGATGTCAGAATCCTATTGGACCGCGTCAGAATCCTATTGGACTATGTCAGAATCCTTTTGGACTGTGTCAGAATCTTACTGGATTTTGGAACCAATCCTAAAGGATAAAATCCAATAGGACTGAAATCCTGTTGGACAAAACTCCTTTTCGGTTCCAAAATCCAATAAGATTCCAAAAGGATTTTTTGACTAGGCGCTTTAGGCAGTTTAAGAATCCTAGACTACTTTTTTTTGAAGATATTTTTGGTGAAGCAAAAACATACTAAAATGTTCAAAAGCTACAAAAGTGAATTCTGTGTAATATGAGACCTTTAAAATGTAAACAAAAATAAATAATTAAATGTAAACCTCCTACATCAGTCACATGTTTTGCTCACTTACCAAATGCATTCTGAGCTTCTGAATTGTTCATCACGATGTATTTTAAGCTTTTTCCACAGAAGCGAGATTTGTCTGTATGCTAACAACAACAACAACAACAGACGAACCTGAAGTTTGGTAAACAAATTCCTCCTCCTCCTGGACTCCCGCTCCACTTCCCTCTCCAGGATTAGCCTGTACTGGTCCTGCTAGACGAGTCGTTTCCCTTTGCTAATGGACTCTGACTTAAACTATCTGCAATTAGCAGATAGTTATAGCCTTCTACAGCCTGTTGCCCATGGGACTGGATCTCTTCTTCACTGTGGTTCTACTCAAGTTTCTCTTTTCCCCTTAGTGTTTTTTTTCTACCATTCACGTTTGCTAAATGAACAGTATAGGGAAGTCCTCAGTGATGACTGTTGTTGTAATTTTGAGCTATACAAAAAAAAAAAGAGAAGAAACTGCAACTGTAAGCTTAGTCAGCGAAGCGACCAGACACATGCTTTAAATGTTCCAAAAAATACACATGTGACCACCATCACAAAGACTTTTAACAAGGGTCAATAAGTTTTCTATCTATCATCATTTCATTTTACATCTTCAAGGCAAAACACCACTGAATCTCAGACTAAAATTCCTGAGATGCAGCTGCTTTTCGTCTCTCCACAGCATTAACACCAATGTATTTCAAGCTTTGTGTCTTTGCGAAAGGCTGGAGACAGTTTAGCGGTGTTGCAGGAGGAAGAGGAAGTGAATCTGGGTCACTTCATTCAATTTGGACACGCTCCAGTGGTGAGACATCACAACACTGCAAAAAAAGTCTCACAGGACCCAGACACCACGCACAACAGCAGACCGAGAACACCAAGGCTTTTATCAGACGCATTTGTTCAGAAGTCAACAGTGTTCCAAAGCTCAGTCTATACATTTGTACCTGACTTTCATGTGTGTAAATAACTAAATCTTATCTTTTTCACCACACGTATCTTAGAAATTAGCACTTTTGATCAAATTGTATTGTTGGGAACTGTCTGAAGCTCATTAAAGGTGTAGTGGGGTAGCTGATTTTTACAATTTAAATCTGACGACTTCCTCTCCTAAATCTTTCGACACATGATTAATAATTGCATGTATCCATTTTTGGTTGCATTTATGTCTTAAAAAACACTTCTTCCAAACAACAAAGTGAGACTGCAGAGGACCACACAAGCACAGCCAATCAGAGCGCAGCATTTGGCTCCTGATCAGAACTACAAATCTTCATTATTCAATATAGGCAGTACTCAGGACACAATTTTTTTTTTTTCACAAAGTTCTGCATTAGTCATATACTTTTTAGTGGAAAACACAAAGATTATTAATATATGACTACAAAAGTTATTTACCCCAACTTTAAGTGCTGAAAGCAGTGCTCTGATTGGCTGTGCTTGGTCCATTCAAGTTTCACTTTCTGTCTGTAAAAGATGTTCTTAAGCATCATTGCAGCGAAAAATTAATGCATATAGATAATAGCTATGGCTTGTTTCTGTGGTTACTTTGATCCCAAAATGTACTTTGTGACAACAGAACTGTTGTTTGTTTGTCCATTTTGATGACTTTTATAAGCAATTAAATTTAGTGTAATTTGATTAACCCTTTTGAGTTTCTTCAAAAAAGTTACACCAGAGATCCTCTGATTCGCTGGTCAATTGTTGTCTCAAATTAGTCATAAAATTTATTTTCTGATCATTTTTGGTATGTGTACAAACAGTTTGTACACATACAAAAACAGTCACATTCTGTTTTGGTGTGTGGCTCGTGGAGGTGCCCATGAGCACATACCATTTAACAAACTTATGACAAAACTTCAATATCCAGCCACTCCTAAACAACAATGAGCTGCACGAAGGAAGTAAAACATAATTTGACCCTGACAGGTCTTCATCAGGGCAACAAAATCAAAGACTAAACAACGTGGACGTGGGGCTTATAGTAGACCCACCAATAGTAGCATACTGCTGCTACTGGTGGGTCCATAACCCCACGTCTATGTTATTTAGTTCATTATTATACTGTGTTCAAAATTCCAACAAACAGTTGCTAAGTTGAATTTGACACAATTTTGTAAAATTACTTAAAATGTTTTCTTTGGTTTTGAATGAGAACAAAAAGTTTCACTTCGGATTCCTTTCATCGGTCCATTTGAGCAGTCAGACCACCTCCATACCAAAAATAATCAGAAAAGAATATTTTAAGGCCAAGTTAGGACAACAAAATGGAGGACCACCAGTGTAACTTTTTTATGGAGCATTCAAGAGTAAAAGTTGGGGGAACTAACTTTTTGAGTTGTAAATTACTAACCTTTGTGCTTTCCACAAAACAGTGTATGATTAATGCAACACTATGTGAACAAATGAGACCACTGAGTACTGCCTGGATTCAATAATAACTATTTTAGTTCTCATCTCATCTAAAGCAGTGCTCTGATGGTCCTCTCCAGTTTCACTTTGTTGTTTGTAAAAATAGGTTTTTATCTGTAATTGCAACCCAAACAAATACATGTGAATATTAACACCGTGCGAAGATTTATGAAGAAGCAGTCAAGTTTAAAACCGTATATTGTGTTTGCAGCTGCCCCACCTTTCAGACATGCAGTGTATTTTTCATGAGCAGTTAGCTGAAGGATTAGCTGATCAAGCACGTTTTAGGAACGGTCCAGTCAATATTTAGATTAGGATCTTGTGCCGTAAAGTGGATTATGGACTGAGCTCTCAACAACTGCTACTAGTCTCACCTTTTCTTTCCCCAAAAACTCACACGTGATCTGCGCTATAGCCTTAGCATTTACATTTCTCTTGCACATGTTGACATTTAAAAACATTTCAAATTAATCTGACCTGAAGTAGCACCGTCCCTTTGCTGCTGCAGATTTAATGCGTCTTCTTATCTCTGCATCACGTTCAAATGTTTGGGAGCTGACATAAATAATAGAGCAGCTTCTTATCTTTAAACAAGCGCCTCCTGCTGGTGAAAGTCGACGGGCGTCCTTGAGGTTTGGTCTTTTGTTCCAAACATCAAGAGAAAAGTGAGAAAATGTCTCTGTTTCAAACGCCCGGTGTGAAGTCGAGCTTGTGTTTGTCTGATTAAAGTGCCTACGACAGGTTGGATTACACTTTAGAACGATCAATATGGGTTTGTTCATGACTGCCAATATGTTGTGTTCACATGACAACATTCTACACACATATTTATACGTATGAGGAAGTGGAAATATAGGTCTTAGTTTGGGATTAGATTAGATCACATTTTCTGCACCTATACGTTTCAGTCCCGCTCATTTCCTACATCTTTATGTTTTGGGATTTTATATTTTAACCCTATTCCACCTCCTATACATTTCCTCTATATTAGTACTTAGTTTATTCACAACATGATCAATACATGTTTGTGTTCATATGATAGACCAGGGTGGTGAACTGGTCATCCTTGAAGAGTCACACCTTGAGTCGACCTACTGCAACCACCAAGGGCAAAATTTGTTTTTATTTTACAACAAAATCCTTAGCACCATAAGCCCTTTATTACAAGTATATTTCAATCTAACAAGCGTTTAATGTAATTCAGGGGGGTCTAGGGTCCTCCCCCAGAAATCTTTTCAATTTCCTGTATGTTGGTGTGTTTTAGATGTGGTATTCCTTTTGTGATGTAATTTTACTACAATTAAAAATAAAGAGGCAGTTAATTTAAAAAAGGTCCCAATGTGGACCCCCATGTTTTTAATTAACCCTCCTTAGGCTTTTAGGAGCGTCACACTCACGACTGCGCTGTGTGATCAGAGCAGAGAAAACTGCATTTAGGGTTGAGCGATCTGAGAAAAATATAACCTTTTACTGAAAAAGAATGGTTTTCGATTTCAATTTCACAATTTTAGATAATTGTCCAGTCCTAGCTGCACCACTCTTTAGTCAGGCAGTGTCTACGTCTGTTTTATGGCACATTCATACAAAAGCCACAGACATCACTTAGAAGATTGAAGTTTTTACTCGTGATTTGCGTCACTGTTATTTTTACGTTTTATTTCACTGTAAATTTTGATCCTTTTCTCAGTGGATATGAGGTGGATTTGCACAGAATATGGATCAGTATGAAGCTCCAGCTTCACATTATATCACTGAGAGTTTAAAACGCTTCTTTTACTAAACTATTTGTCAGTTAAGCAGCTCTGTTTGGACGCTGCACTGACTGCAGTTGCACGCAGCTTACCGCTGTATGGGAGGGAGAGAGAAAGAGAAGGAGAGAAAAAAAGAGCGAGCTTGTGGAGGCGCAAATGTTTTTGAATGAGCCAAAGAGCCACATGCGGCTCGCGAGTCTTGGGTTTACCACCTCTTCAATAGACAATGTACGCCCTTGATTTGCTAATTCATCTGTCTATCACGCCTGCTTGAAACTGGAGCTTCTATGTCGTATGTGCTACGCCCTCTACGGGCTTCGCTATTGGCTAGTCCACTCCTAGGCCCCGCCTAGCCCTGAGAAAAAAATATCCACCTGCTCCAATCATGTGAGGATCCCGTGAACCCCCGGGAACCCTATAAAAGCCTTGCCCCGCCCTTAGACGCCCTCTTTACCACTCAGCACCTGAGAGAACTTCGTTCCACTAAATTAAATCAAGATGGACTCACCGTCGCTTAACGATCTCCGCCCCGAATATATCTTCGCCTTCCGGCGTCGGGCGGGAGTGCGACGGCTGCGGGACTCGGCTTCTTCCTGAAGACGGCCATCAGCGCTGCTTCTTCTGCCTGGGTTGGCGCCATTTCTCTGAGGGCGCTCAATGCCAAGCGTGCGCCTCTCTCCCCAGGGAGGAGAGAGCGCGCCGCTCTGGCTTTTTGAAACCAGTCTCCCCTGTGAGCCCGGGTCCACCGTCTGGGCCTGACTCACAACCTGGTCAACCGCCAGCCTCCATTGCGGTAGCTGGGCGGACTCCTACCAAGCAGCGGAAGGACTGGGCTGATTACGACGAGGAGGATGATCTTCGCTGCTACGAGGAAGACGTCTCCTCTCTCTTCTCTGCTGACCTCCTCTCCACCACCGAGGAGGCTCCTCGCCAGCGCTACCCCATCGACCTTCTGCCGGAGCTATTTGAGGTAGCTGCCGGAAAGATGGAGGTCCCGCTCCCACCTCAACCTGCTACCCCTCCGGATGACTTCACGTCGGTGGGGGCGTCGCGCTCTGGGTCCAAGCGTAGACCCGCAACGCTTTGCCCTAGAATGGAGCCCATCTTTGGCTACGCGACACGTGACTGGGGCAAACCTCTCGCGGCCAGGCGCCCTGGAGCGTTAGGTTATGCGCCGTACTGCACCATCCAGGACTGGCCCTGGAAGTCCGGCCTCCCACCTATTGAGGACGGTGTCCGGCTCTCTCTCCTGCCTTCCTCCTCCATGCTGACTGGGGGCGGGTCAAGTCTACCCTCGGAGCGGGATAGAATGACCATGTCCTTCCTCAACACGTGCTATGCTAACGCGGCTCAGGTCGTCGCGTTAGCTAGCAATATGGCCTTCCTGACTGGCTCGCTGGACAAGTCCCTCACCGCTGGGGAAGTGCTGGACGGTGAGGACCTCGAACGGGCACGCACCACGTCGGCGGCTCTCCTCCGCATGGCCCAGGCCTTCGCTTTAGACGGGGGAAGATCGATGGGGGCGGCTCAGGTCGCTGCTCGCCATCTCTGGCTGGGACTCTCTAATCTCAAGGACCAGGAAAAACGTCGGCTTCTGGACTTGCCTATCTCCACCGACTCGCTTTTCGGACCAGATATGCAAAAGATGGTGGACCGGCTCGACGCGGCGTCCAAGGCTTCGGCTCAACTGGCACAGCACCTCCAGCCTCGCCGTGATCTCCACCGCTCACCTCGCCCGCCTGCCCGGAGTGACAGGAGTGAGCAGCAGAGCTCTTCCCGCTGGAAACGTGGGAGACGTGGCCCGGCTCCTGCTCCGGCTCCTGCTCGTGTGGCTTCGAGGGACCGTGCTCCTCCCCGGGAGAAGAGGATGGGGAGAGAGCCCTACGACCGTCGGCGCCCTGCTTCTTCTGGAAGAAGACGGGGGGGTGGTGGTCAATTTGTCAATAAAGGCCGTTCGGCCCGTTACACCTATACAGAGCCTGATTCTTTCTTATCTCACACACATGATGCACCGATTAGCACAGTTAGGTCTGTCACGGTCAGCTCTAACTCGCTCGGTGATGCTCATCTGGCTCGCTCAGGTAATGCTAGGACGCTATCCACTGGAGTGACTGCCCGGCCCTCATCTATGGTGAGTTGGAAGCTAACTAGCTCAGCTAGGTCTGCAGCGGCTAGCCCTCTCCCTAACATCGGGCTATCGGCGCCCCCTCGTCTCGCTCGCTCAGGTAACGAGCGGACTGCCTATGACGTGGAGCCTGATTCTTCTTCGTCTGGGGTGAGTTGTGAGCTAACTAGCATGGCTAGGTCTGCAGCGGCTAGCTCTCTCCATAGCATCAAGCTAGCAGCGCCCTTTCGTCCGCCTCGCTCAGGAAACGAGCGGACTCTCTCTGCTGTAGTGCCTGCTTCTTCTTTGTCTGGGGTGAGTTGTGAGCTAACTAGCACAGCTAGGTCCACAGCGGTTAGCACTCGCCATAACCTCGGGCTAACGGCGCCTTCTCGTCTCGCTCGCTCAGGAAACGAGCGGATTTTTCCTGCCGTGGTGCCTGGTTCTTCCTCGTCTAGGGTGAGTGATGAGCTAACTAGCGCAGCCAGGGCTGTAGCGGCTAGTTTTCCCCCTAACATTGGGTTAGCGGCGCCTCCGCGCCCCGCTCGTTTAGGAAGAGAACGGTCTCTGATGGGTAAGCGGAGTGCCCCCTCGGTCGGGGACGGTGTGAGATTCCTCCCGCGGGTGCTTCAATTAGCGAGCGGCACTAAGGCGTCTACGGCGCGTGCTAATCAGTTAGCTGTGGGTCTGCGGACTAGCACTGCGTTGAACCCCACTTCGAGGCCCACTGCTCCCGCACAGTCTGGGAGATGTGGCGACCGTTTTTCGTCCGCGTGGAGACAGTCTCGGCCGCCGCCTCTGGCTCGACGCTTACGCATTGTTATCCATGACACCCACAGTGCTACCACGGACGGGTCCCAGGGTGATGTACCGCTTGGAGACCGGGCAGTTCAGCGTGCGCGCAGCGCTGTTCGAGATAATGGCGGCGGAGCAGTGCTTCCTCCTCCTCCTCAATTGACCACCCCGGTGGAACTAGGGCTACTAAGCGTAGCTCCGGGGATCTTAATCACCGCGCCGCGGACGAACCACGGCCAGTGAAGAGGACTAAATTTACCCCAGCAGCGGAGCCATCAGTGCGTTCAGGACCACGGGTCAGACGCTTGGAAAGCTTGCGTTCCGCGGTGCCGAGAGCGCGTCAGGCTTCTCCGCCCTTTCGAGCGGGCCCCCAGTCGGTGTCGGAGAGCGCGTCTGGTGGCCGTGCCTGGCTCTCTGCCCCCACAGGACCACGAGTGCGTCCGCTGACGGATTTCTACCACGTTTGGAAAGAGCTGGGGCTGCTATCCGAGCCGTGGCTGGAAAGGACGCTTCGGAGAGGCTACGCACTTCAGTTTGCGCGGAAGCCTCCGCCTTTTCAGGGTATTTTGATCACGCAGTGGGCCAACCCAGGAGAGACCGAGGCACTGCGTGTGGAGGTATCTTCGTTGCTTCACCGGGGCGCGGTGGCCTCAGTGAGCGCCGAGGACGCGCACAAAGGGCTCTATTCCCCGTATTTTCTGGTCCCAAAGAAAAGCGGAGGTGCGCGCCCCATCCTCGATCTTCGCCTGCTCAACGAGCACATTGTTACTCGCTCGTTTCGTATGCTCACGACCAAGCAGCTCTTGGAGTGCGTCAGACCGGGAGATTGGATGACCTCCATAGATCTTACAGACGCTTACTTTCACGTGCCTATCGTCCCCGAACACAGAAAATTTCTACGCTTTGCCATAGGCGAGGAGCAGTACGAATACTGTCGCCTCCCTTTCGGCTACACACTGGCTCCGCGCACCTTCTCCAAATGCGCGGAAGCGGCTCTGGAGCCCCTGCGCCGCCAGGGCATCAGGATTCTCACGTACATAGACGACTGGCTCATCCTGGCCGCTTCTCGTCAGGACGCGGAGGAGCACACGGGGTCAGTGCTGAGGCACATTTCTCGGTTGGGATTTGTGGTCAACCGGGAGAAGAGCTCGCTTCAGCCTGCTCAGAGCGCACTCTACCTGGGCCTACATTTGGACTCCCAGTCCATGCGGGCCTCTCTCTCGGCAGAGAGGAGCTTGCTATCACGCAGATGGGGCAACGAGTGTTGGGGTCCCCTCTGGTTCCGGCACGTCATATCATGTCCCTGCTGGGCATGATGGCGGCAGCTCACCCGGTGGTGCAGCTGGGTCTGCTGCACATGCGGCGCCTCCAACGCTGGTTTTCTCGCCTCAGACTCCATCCGACCCTGGACAAGGGCAAAATGGTGTGTGCCTCGACAGCGGCTCGGATAGACATTCAGTATTGGCTCACCCCCGGTCTCCTGTCCAGGGGGGTTCCTCTGGGATGTGTACCATTCCACACGGAAGTGTTCACGGACGCCTCACTCACAGGCTGGGGAGGCGTTCTCGGTCAAAGCGCCGTGGGCGGTGTCTGGTCCGGCCCGAGATGTCACATCAATCTGTTGGAAATGGAGGCGGTGAGACGGGTCCTCCTCCACTTCTCGGATCAGCTGGAGGGGGCCCATGTCATGGTAAGGTCGGACAACTCCACGGTAGTGTCTTACCTGAACCGTCAGGGGGAGTCAGGTCTCCTCGACTCCACAATCTGGCAATGGAGATCATACTGTGGGCCACCAGTCACCTGGCCTCTCTGAGAGCTCGGTACGTTCCCGGCGTGCTCAACGTAGGCGCCGACAGGATGTCCAGGGGGGGCCCTCCCCGCGACGAATGGGGTCTGGCCCGGATGTCGCCAGAGAAGTTTGGAGCAGGTTCGGCCGCCCAGTGGCCGACCTTTTCGCCAGTGCAGAGAACGCACAGTGCCCACTCTGGTTCTCGCTCAGGTCCACAGACGAGCCTCCCTTGGGGGTGGACGCTCTGGCC